>LUCH01001046.1:62336-78964 GCA_013368495.1 Paragonimus heterotremus
ATCCAGTGGAATTGGTTCTTCAGCAGGCTTCTTACGTGACTTCTGCAAACGGCTGATATAAGTCCTCTTCGTACGATCGACGATTGTCTTACAGAATTGTGTAAACTTGTCATTATGCGGTCGTATAGTGTTTACACAATTCTGTAAGACGATCGTCGATCGTACGAAGAAGACTTACATCAGTCGTTTGCAGAAGTCACGTAAGAAGCCTGTTGAAGAACCAATTCCACTGGATCCCAGTAAGTATGTATTGAACTGTTCTTCAGTACAGTTGAATTATTTGCAATTAGAAGCCTTAGCTTTGGGTCTAGATTATAAAATATCATCATATAGGCCTAATAGTATTTATGTTGAAGCCCAGTTTGAGAGCTTAATTGATCAGTTGTCAGATCTTCTGCCAACTACTGCTGACAACTTAGGTTGGTTTTAAACCAACCTCACTGATATAGCTAATGGGTTTATTGTGTTAATATATGTTGATTGCGTCGTCGTTAGAACCAGATTATAAGAACTATCCTTTAGATTGCACTGTAGAACAACCTTTCAGATGTAGCTAGCAGGTCTAACGCAAATATCCTGCCAGCTATTGTGACAGATTGTATTGTTCACTGCTGTAGTCTAATTCGGGTACAATCAACGGTAAGCTTTGTAGGCTGTAACAGCGATAGAGAGAGCAAGTGACTCAGCAGATGGACAGACCATATTACAAGCAGTGACATCATTCTTGTGTGTGGACGAATGAGCCGTTGATCGTTGAAGGTACGACCAATCAGAACGCAACTTGAGGCTCAGCTCGGATGTGGGGCACACAGGCGGCCTTGACGCGTACACAACATTCACTAAGCCATCTTGATTTAAGGGCCCAGTTACGCACAACCTCAGGCAGAAAATAAGGTCCATTCTAGGACTCAGTCTCTAGAATGTCTTGGGACGGGATTCTTTCATATGAACAACGGTATTACCACAGGTTGAACTTATGGTCAATTCTCAAGTCTTCATAAAGAGCATGTAGCTTAATACATTAATTTTTCTACCTATGTTTATTCTCCACTGATTATTTTGTTCTCGAGCTATTTGCTCCAGCATTTGAATAAAACTTTCAAAACTCCAAACTTTTATCTACATTCTCAAGGTGTTAGTTTAGTTACAGTGGTAATTATTGTTTCGTCTCAATGGATATATTGCTCGTCAGTCTGTTAAAGTACATAGTTACCTTGCTTAAAAATTGGCCTAATTCCAATAGATAGTTTGCAATTCTTTGTCAGCCTGAATGTGAAAAGATTGCATTGGAGCCGTATCACTCAGTTAGAGTAATTGGAGACAATCATTGTCCAAACATGTCTTGAAGAACAAAACATATGTAATAGGCACTAGAAACACGGTGAGATACTGCTGTCAACTTGTGTCTGGCTTGTGCATCTGAACTGTTCTAAGGAGCTTGGTCAGACGTTGGCTGCTGATGTAAACAATTTTGGCGAAACCCACAGACAACCAGATGGCACCCGTTTATTGCGTCTTCGGACATTTAAAAGTGTGCCATTTGCTGTCCAACCAGCTTTTATCCACACTGTTCATCCTCCAGTTTTATTAAATTTACTGGTGCCAAAATAATGAGACAACTTTGTGCCAATCTGTCCTGTTTACCAACCTGTTCTCTTTCTGACGACCGAACTTTTGCTGAATCCACTTTGAGGATGTTCTGATATGTTTGACCAGACAGTGGCTGTTGGCAAAAGATCATTCTGACCCAAACGTTAATGATGGTATTGTTCTTAACTCTCGGGGTCTCTGCACCTATTCACATGTCCCGGTTGGGGGAGCTTGTCTGAGTCAACATTCGATACTCACGGCCTCGTTCAGTCATGCTTGCTGATACACTGTGTAGAATCGCTGTGTGAAGGTAACTCGCTTCTCCTGAACACGATAAACTCATAACAGTAGGTCCAGCTGACAAGATTGTAGTAAACAAGCGTGATTCTACACACGGTCACCCCAGTTATGGGTGTACGTCAGAGATTCACAGTTTAGCTCATCAACCACGGACACGCCCATTAAGAACAGTGGATTAGCGAGTAAAAGTCAACCTAGTCAGTTAGTCGCAATCAACTGTAATACAGACAATCGGTATGTATAAAAGGTTGCTACGCGTGTAATATCTGTTGATAAGATTTCATCAACTTAACCCCATTAAATGTACATAAGTCGGATTGGTGTTGCAGAATGACACTACGAATGACCTGCTGAACAAGCTGAGGTCAGAAAATGGTCGTTTGTCAACAATGTTCCACATTTTCATTTGTGAAATTCTAGTTAAAAATGACAGCAATTGCAGTTGTATCGGCTTATTTTGTCCTGGCATACTGGACCATCTTTGACAACATCGATGAGATTTGTTCATTATACATATTGACCCAAAGTTGTTCAAACATTATCGATCACATTAACTCATAAAGTCTTGATGAGTCAGAAAATGTGAGGCACATAAGTGCAACGCAGACAATAACTTCTTGAGATCTTATTAGTTAAACAGACTAGGTATGGGAACTTCCTGTTTTGTGTATTTTCAAGAAAGGTTTTGTCTCCAGGTCAAAACTCCGATAACACGTACGCGATGAAACGTCTAGCAAACCGCTGATAGATCGCCTAGCTTGCTTGTCGTTTACTCAGCCGTATTCTCATATCAAACCACACTCGGTTGATTTCCAGTTCATTTAATTGGGTTAATTCCGAGGTAAGTGAAGAGGCGACTTGCAGACTAGCAACCATTGGTCCACGAGACAATAGCCATGACATGGGGTGTTACACTGATCTAGGCCGACATCTATTCGCCTTGCGTCTAACGAACACACCGGCTTGAACATCCCGGCTGGTTCGAAGGCTCAACATCCAATTAGTTGGTTCCCACACACTGCCGAGTCAAACAGACAGTTTGCATGTCGAAAGAATGGTCGAATTGTCTGGTGTTGTGTCCCCATGACTCGGACGCACCGACTCGCCCGCTCCCATTGATCAGGGCATGACGCCGAGTGAGCGTAGTGTAAGTCCGCTCGACCCTGTAGTGTCAGCATGTCTGTTTCTAAGGCATTATTCTGGACGAGTAAAAAAATGTTTTTCTTTCCAATAAACTGATATTAATAATTTGGAAAAATTCATTCCCTTCAGAAGTTTCAACAGAACACGAATGTCCCACTACATGGGACAATTGATTATATTTGAGCTCATTGAATCGAGCCACATTAGTTTGCCTCTGCCTAGTGATATTCCCAGGGAGGCCTTATTGTAATGTACTGAAAATGTCAGCTTCCGTTTTGTTGATCGGTCCTACTGCCAAATAGATGAGGTAGTTATGGGTAGTCCACTAGGACCCATCTTAGCAGACTTTTTCATGTTAAGGATTGAACAAGGGTTAGTAGTAGAAGTAGCAAATCTGTCATACTACAAAGGCTATGCTGATGATACACTAATATTCAGTC
Source organism: Paragonimus heterotremus (assembly GCA_013368495.1). Taxonomy (NCBI): domain Eukaryota; kingdom Metazoa; phylum Platyhelminthes; class Trematoda; order Plagiorchiida; family Troglotrematidae; genus Paragonimus; species Paragonimus heterotremus. The sequence continues at coordinate 65,810 of LUCH01001046.1, forward strand.
GTTTCTAACGGGCAATAGATAACCTAGTGTGACGTTTAAATAGCTGTCATCCAAACCTGAAGGTAACGTGTGAATTTGAGGTTGATAATTGTCTACCGTTTCTAGACATACTCATAAGTCGCCGGGAAGATGGTTCTATTAAAAGAGCTATCTATAGGAAATCCACGTGGTCTGGTCAATACACGAACTTTAGTAGCTTCACATCGGTTCATCATAAACGCACACTAGTAAATACACTATTCACACGAGCAAGACGAATCTGTACACAAGATAGTCTTGCAAAGGAAGTAGACTTGATCACGTCTGTACTACAATCTAATGGGTATCCGAAAAGGTTCATATATAGGCACAGTAGACCAAAAACCACCTTCAGAACAGGTGGCCACAGTAAGGAAGAAGAAGGTTTATATAGAACTGCCTTTTAAAGGTGATTATAACATGCATCAAACAACTCAACGACTAGTGAATTCAATTAAACGGACATATAACGCAGCGGAACTCTGTGTGCTAGCCCGAACCCAGAAACTGCCTGTCCCTTCAGCCAAAGGAGATCAGCCTGTCGGTGCCATCTCACATTGTGCCTACTAATTTACATATAACTGCAAAGAAGGTTACATAGACAGAACCGAGAGGTGCTTGATTTCCAGAGTGAAGAAACATTTGCCTAAGTGGGTACAGAACTCTGTATTACAGAAGAACAACAATGTCTTTGAAACACGCAAGCAACCAGCGTCCGCAGTCGCAAGACACGTCCTGACCACTGGACACGTTATCGACCCAGTGTGTGCATTCAGAATCCTATTACGTCACTCAAATCCAAGATTCATGTGGTTTGCTGAGGCGGTCGCAATCAGTCGACTTCAGTCGCCTCTATATGTTCAGGAACAGTTGCTCGTAAACTTGACCCTTCCCTGGACTTAGTGACCTTTTCTAACTCATCGATTGACTACCCACCTTGCTTCCTAACTGTTATTGTGAATTTGGCACTCACCAGTCAATACGAAATTTTTGCATCTGCCAGTTTTCGTTTTCTAACAGTTTTGTTCAGACTGATGCTACTTTGTGTTGTTCGGCCATTTTTATGAGTTTTCGAGCCATTAGTCAAGCACTGGACACTTTCATGTTCACGCTCTCGAATAGGTCCCAGAAAACAATCTATTCGGTCCACTTGGTTCCATTCGTTTAGTTAATCACGATATCATAATGACACACTTTACAAAACACATGCTTTGGTTTATTCCCGTTAGTCGGTTGCATGAAACGTTTAATTCTACAGCTTTAGGACATTGGTGGCAAGAAAGAGGTTGAACCGAAAGTCAGATAGGGGAGTGGGCGAACAGTAACAATGCAATTATAACGCGACTGATCGCGTCAGCATCTTCTGCTAACACAGCCTCAATGTATGATGCCTAATTAAAATCGTTTCGATGAATGCAAACTTTTTACAGCTGATACTGAGTATTAAAACCATGAACGAAGTAGAAGGCTCAACCGCATGGACTGTTACGATCAGATGTTTTTCTTTCGAAGGTACCTGGTATCAATTGCGAGGCTGAGATGCCAATCGATGTTGGGCCATTTGTTTGACATTGCTAGTTTTGGGGCTGGCTGGTTTCAGCCATTTCCCCACTGTTACGCATTAAACCTGTATGGCTGAACATCACATGTAGTCTCTAGTTATACGCATGCCTATGATCCATATTTTAATTGTGTAACGAAGAATGTCTGATTTGTTCCAATTTTTCTCTTAGAGTTGAATGTAAACGTAGAATATTGGCCTCTTTAGATGACGCTGTTTTGACATGAAAAAAATGGATCCAATGAACGCAAGATGTGTGGAAATAATGGATTATGCTTCCTACATGACGTGTCCCTGTGCTGACTGACGTGGTTCCGACAGACCTACAACAATCCAACAGGCATTTAACTTGCTTCACTGGGTACCGAACGACATCACAACGAGCGCCAAACACTCCTAATGGTCTTAAAGTTGATAAGCGGAGGATTAAAGTAAAGTGCGAGCGTAACTATTCTCAGTCGATCGATTTAGCGCGTAAGGCATTGGTCGGTTGCGATCAGTGTAATGAACTGTAATAGAAGACAGTGCATATCCTTGTCCGGATCGGAGTTTGCACTCTGACCCTCGTGCTTATGAGACTTGCCTGTTAACTACAACGTCAGCAACCTCACAATAGGTATGATCCAATAATTAACTGCAGATGCTTAAACACAACATTGTAATAATAGTGTTCAGCTTGTCCGATCATTTTGGGAGGAGGATGGATGTGGTTGAGTGTTTGGAGTTAACTATTTGGACATGCCTGTTGTGAGGTTGCTGGCGATATGTTTAACACTCTAGTCTCACAAGCACGGGGGTCAAAGTGCAAACTTTGATCCGGACAAGGATATGCACTACTGATGAGCCCTAACAAGAGGGAAACTCGAGTCGAAAGGCTTATCTGAATGGGAAAACTGCGATCAAGTATGGATGGTGTTCAATTTTCAAATAACCTAAATCCCCCAAACTTCACTATTGTAATAGAAGGGTTTCACTGTCGCACACCAAACAATGAACCTAGCTGTATGGGTAAAATTGTAGTCGTTTCGTAGCTTACATTAAATATAGTTTTATTTTGAGGGTATATATATTTTTTGCCATATTAACCTTAATCCTTCGATCTTCTGTTTTGCGTAAAGCTGGAGTACAGTTAGATTTTTTTGTTCAACTTTATCGATAAGTAGGAAGATGATGAATTTCACATTGAGTTAAAACCTCTCATTAGCGACCGTCGCAGCTCGGCCCCGCGAGGTTTCTATTGCAGTGCCCCATCTTGAGACCACGAATGTCTCATGAATGACGAAGTGGCAGCATCTTATCTGTACGTTGTCCAACGGGCCCCATTTGCTTGCTACTCCGTAATGGTTAAAATTTCTGAGAACATTTTCTTTTCATAGCCCTTTGCTAATTCACTTCTTAAAGACTGAAAACAGCTTGCACGTCGAACTCCTCGCCAAACTCTTGACGCCTTTTTTCTTTAGAGAAAAAATGTTATGTCTTCTATATTGCATTAGGTACAATACGATAGATGTGAACTGTATGTTGTTTGGTCCTGCGATTTTGTAATATGAACCCTACATGTCTTACTTGGATTGTTGACTGTTTCCTGAACTATCTGTAGTTTGTGTGTTGTAGGATTCAGATTACTGTGTTTAGGCCAGATAAGGATGGCATCTTGTGGCATACTTTACATCCTCCATTTCTCCTATATTTTATGTTCCAAACATGTTGTCCCTAGCGAACACCCGTTTGAAAAATTACTAAAAACGTACTATCTTCTGACACATACCAATTCACTCACAACCGGTTTACGCCTTACATACCGCTTTAAACGACTTTTTTTTAATCTCGCAGTTCACTTCTGAATGTCAGGATGAGCAAGCTTTGTTGTCTTAGTGCTGTCAGCTTGTTGCGATTGCAAGAGTGGCTTGAACTGGAAAGTCGTTTATGTCTAGATGTTCATAACAAGACTGGAGAAAATACACAAACACGAACGTACACACTGTTTTGCACGCTGGCTTATGCACATCCGTTTGTAGTGGTGCTTCGTCAGTCTCTTTTTTGGCACAAACAGACATTTCCGGTAGTCCCCTTTATCTCCGGGTCTTTTGGAAGTTCAGAGCTGTCCTCTGGTTTCCTAGTATTCGACTCATGCTGTCACACTTATCGGCAATACTGTGCATTATTGTAACAGTCGGGACTAAGGAATTCGAATAGCCCTAGTAATCATACACGAATTGATATCTTCTGTACATGTATTAAGAAAACCATGTATTGGTTGTGGTAAGTAGTTCTTACTCATGAGACAAGGAGCTAAATTTATGGATGTAAAAAAGTACTAAACAAATCACAGTCTATCGTTGGTTGATCGTATTGACACATGTAAAGTCACAAACCGTAAGCTGATTGGTGCAATACGGATCAAAGAAGTTAGCGGATAGCGGAAGGCGTAACATGAAAATTGCTCATCCAATCCTACTGTGATATATTTAACGCAACGTTTGGGTCCGTCCCTTGTTAGATCTATTGTATCGGGGTTGGGATTAGTGATGAATCGAACAGGTTTTCATCACAATTATACAACAAGCCTCCCGGTTTTTTGTTGAAATTCAGTTATTCGCAATTGGATACGCGGTTGTGAATATACGAGCCGAATCTCTCAGGGCTGGCTCAGGTTTCATCCGATGTCAGGCAAGCGTCAGTTTTCTCGGAAAGTATTCATGAGAAAGTTGTGTAACATTACTTTTAAGATGGTGACTTCTTCAAGAGAACGGTAGAATCTTCGAGAAGGAATGACCAAAATTTGCCTTTTTTTGGTTAAACAAGTTCAAGCACGGCAGGGATTTTAAATTTTAACTCAGATTATGCACTGGCAGCCAATGATGGTAGTATATCACACTCGGGTATAACCACCCTACAAAAACGAACTTCTGTCTAGCGGGAAGTTGAAGTCTTAATTCTTTCAACTTCCTATGGCATGCTAACCCGCAAAATTGAAGAATATCTCTGAGAATTGTATGACTTCACACAACCAGAGCCCAATAACACCGTAGTGATTACCTAACCCAGTTCACCATGTTCATTATTTCTGAGTCAAAATAACTGAAGCATAATGCTTATGTATTAGTGAAAGTTAGTCACACTTATAGCGACTGAATTCGGTATCTGCTCCTCAGAATCTGGTTTTGCGGCCTGGGTTTGTTTGTATTCTTTCACCATGGTTGTACTGATAATTTTCGATTTCTGGAGACTCTTATAATGGCTTGGAGGTTACCGTCAAGGTCTATGACCTTCCTGTCTACAGCTAATCATATTTAACCTTCAATTCTATATCATAATACATCATCAAAATATCTACAGATCAAGTGTTGTCTAAAGCTCCTCACTTAGTACATCAATCTGATCTGCTGAATGTTTTTTTAAGTCCTTTCACTGATGTATGTTAGAACACATTTTCCGGTATGCTCCACACCTTGTCCTACTTTTGCACGACATAACTAACATATCCATTGAATTGTTCTCCTATTGTAATGAATAGGTAGTTTCATCTAGCGCTGTTCACAGACCAAGCAAAGAACTCCCTTTTTTCTTTAAAAAAAAGTTACTTTTTAAATGGAAGTTATCCATATGATCACGCAAATTTGTCTATTGAGGGAATAAAATATTAAAATGACTTGATGTGATCAATCCTTAATCCGTACAATGACCACTTGCCTGAAAGTCCATAATACGGTCTTAGTGAAAACTGTTATAGTGTTCACAGTTGACCGATATTGTTTACAATTTATTTTTGTGCGTGTCGTCTTATTACCTTCATCCCCATATTTGTTTGAAGCCACAGTCTTTATTTTGCTTGCATTTGGTTGAGTATGAAAACAATATGCAGGAGTTTTTGCACACCATGTCTCCTTTTCTCTTGGGCCGATTGTTGGCTAGTAAATTAATTGCACGATGAAATATTTTTGATCCACATAGTCGCCGACCTTCTGACGCTCAACGTTTTGTTACCTTACACTGTGTTGAATTATTGTATGTGACGTCGTCTGAGTCAACCCTCTGGCGCTATCTTCCTTTTTTGTGAGGTGACCTTTTCAAAACAACAGACTTCAATTTGTCAGCGGGTCGTTCTGCTTCTGTCGGTGCCTCTTTCGTCTCATTTGTACGCATACCTTTTCGCCCATTTGTTATCGTTAGTTTTTCTTTGATCATTTGTCACTTAGTTGATTGGGCCGCAACACTATTCATTGTCACATATGGATAAACTTCCGGTTACAAAACCAAACCGAAATTTGTTCATGCGCTTGATCAGCATAATTAATAAATTTAGCAACAAGCCATACTGGTTTCTCTTTTTGGCGTGTATAAGCCTTTCGTTTTAGCGTGGTAGAATTTCTCCATCGTATTTTCAGGCTGCGGAATTGGTTTATGATTGGTCTAGTGGACTCATATTTTGCGGCCTTTTTGAAAGCGACTGCACGCATTGGCTACTGCAATAGGGCTGTGTCTTAGGGAACACTTGAGTTGTGAAGGCCGTCATGTGGTCCAATCGGGATATAGAGTCCAGTCCAGAGAACGTAGACTCGTGTTATAAGTCACAGGATGATTGACGACGTTCATTGGTTTGTGCTCTCTGCCCCTCTCGGCTGGACTCCATACCCCGATTGGACTACATGACGGCCTTCACAACTCAAGTGTTCCCTCGGACACCGCCCTATCACACCAGCCAATGCGTGCAGCCGCAATCAAAAAGGCCACAAAATATGAGTCCACTAGACCAATCATAAACCACTTCCGCAGCCAGAAAACACAAGGGAGAAATTCTACTGCAGTAAAACGAAAGGCCTTTACACGGAGGATACATTCTTATGCCTAAAAGAGAAACAAGTTTGGTGAAAGATATATTCAAAAGGGAGAGTTGATAAGTCATCGGATGACGATTTTCACTCTAATTTGGGAGGTGCGATTTGTCGTCAGGTGAATCACTTCAGAAGTACGGGCGTTGACAACGTCTCGATCGTGATGTATTAAAAAAATATGTATAAAGGTCGAACGGACATCTCACTTCTGAAAAGAAGATAGAAATTGTAAGTTCCGGTAGGTTTGATGACTCATCGGAATTTATATCGAATCGCACGGCGATAAACAATGCGATTAGTAGTGAGTACATGAAACGAAGTTGAAGTATACATTCTAAGATCAGGTAACGAACTGCAAAACACCATATGTAACCGTTCAAACGATAGTCGAAACTTCCCATGTAAAGATTTGTCCACCACCTTGAAGTCACCAACAAAATGAATGAAAGTACGTACTGCATAAAGGCATGTGTTTCTTGTCGATGATTCGATTCCAGTCTTGACCCAGAGTTTTTAACAGTGGGTGGTAATAGGACTTGGTAATCGATAACACGACGCCGCAGTAGTAGACGCACCTGGATCGTAGACATGGTAGAGAAACCGAACATGTGTTAATGTACCACGTCTTAGTGATTTAATGGCAAGTGCAGGTGGCTAAGATGGCCCGGAATTGTAGCCAATGAAATGCAAGACAGGCAAGTTACAGGGTCAGTTATGGCCAATCAGAGAGCGGCCAAATAAGCAGTTTGTTGGACACTGCATACGTGACAGATGGTTTCATAATTAACCAATCTACTATGCCACTCAGTCGAGGTGCGAGTATAGTGATCAGTAACTGTGTTGATGGACGTCATTTTGGATAGTCGAGATAGTCCTGTTATGACCGGCCCTCCTGTGATTGATGTGACGGACACCGAATACACAGAGAAGTGTCTGGATAATGAAGTCCTACTGTGAAATTTCGAGGTTCTTGGCGTGACTTCGTATCACAGCTAGTAGCACACATACCCCGTATAAGCACTGGTCCTTGTCAGTCAGCCGAATATAGCAGAAACCAAGAGGGTGCATCAGTAAAAAGTTTAACATATCCGCCATACTATTTTCTATATAATAAAGCCATGATTGTTGAAAGAACTGTCACCAGAGACCGGAGATTCCGAAATATTCGATCACAGGGATCACGGGAGAACTGTTTTTGACTTACTCTATTTAGTATTGAAGTTTTCTGTAATCAGTTTCTTTCAGTGAAGACCGTTCTATAGTTGATTTCTTGTTAACTCTCAAAGTAGTGTGGTCTGCACTTCTTCATCGTGAATAACGTGTGTCTGAGTAATTGTGTAGTCCATTGTCATGTTCTGTGCTCGAACCGTGACGGTGGTTTATATCCTCCATTGTTTTTTGACAAAACAAACAGATGTGAGCGGTGAGCATCGATTAATTTGTGTAGATCTGATATGTAAAAAACACGGCTGTCACAAACAACCTGACTGCAATTTCAGATCTGCGCATTGACCGCATTCCCACTCACTCAGGGTGAATGGCGTGATTCGTTTTGTTGCCGCTCCGTTATTGGTCCTGATCGGCTACGTGACTTCTGTTGAATACGGCTCATGCAACCATTCAGCACTATTCTGTTGAGCGTGGCGTTCAGGTTCACAAAAATCTCAACTTGGAAACTGATTGGAATTTGGATGAACATATGCTGAATCACAACTTCTCTGTAAACGTTAACTGAAAAGGCACGTGAAAGACTCAAGGATGGGTGGTTCGACAGAGGTATTATGAGGTGACAGTAGGTCATTCTACTAATGGGTCCCGCACTGGTCTGTCGGGAAAAGTGACTTGAACTCTCTGGGTTACGTTATCATTGGTTTTAACTACAAAGCTGTACACAACTATTCCATCAGAATTACCGCGTATTCCAATATGACATTCTTTTCACCGGCCGATAAATACATGTGTGGGCTTTTAGGCCACTTTGCAGCGGAAGCTGGTCATATGTCACGGCGAATTCACGCTGATTGTGCTGCTCATTTTAGTCTAGCATTGTTTAATGTGGTATCCGGTCAGGCGAATAAGTAGAAAGTTCAACAGGTCTGTGCGAAAATCGATTAACTGGAAAATGATATAGACGATCGAAGCTATTACGCGGATACAAGTATTTAAAGGTGTATCGAATCGCGGGCGAGAGACAGGCTATATTTCATGTGACCCCCGAATCGGCTAGTCAATAAAAACTGGCCCTGACCACCCGTTTTATTCCAAATTGTACAACGTGAGAGTTTAACACTCATTCAGAACCACTGTTAATAATTGAAAATTCCCGTAGAAATCATTAAGAACAATTTTGGTTTCAGCGAACAGAACTGTTTTCGATAAATTCTCACCTTAGGCTGGTACAATTATATATCAAATCTAGAAGCAGTAATGGAAAGCATTGATCCGAAATAGTACGGGGGTAAAACGACTGGGTAAAACACAAACACGACTTCATTCAAGAGTTTATGTGACCCTAGAAACTGGCCTGTGCGAACGAGGATGGACTAACGACAACCTGATATAAATATAAGACTTTATTTCAAAATAAACAGACCAGCAAGTTCATCAGGGGGGAAAAGTACATTGGTATGTGGGTGGTAATATTTTTCGCTGAGTTCCCTTCAAAGCGAGAAATATATACTTAATATAGATTGAACATCACCCACAATTGATCACAGCTGTCGCATTCCCATAGACTTTCCAGTTAGCTTATTTCGAAAAGAAGCACTAGACTCGAGTTTCGCTCTCATTAGAGCTCGTCAGTGGTGCATATCCTCGCCACAGCCGGGACTAGAACCATGGCCACGCTTTGATGAGGCAACCGTGTTTACCACTGTCAAGTGCACCTAGTCGAAATGGGCCGACTGGAAAGTCTGTGGGAATGCGACAGCTGCGATCAATTGTGGGTGATGTTCAATTTACATTAAAAACAAGATCCCCTACCACTCATCAGTAAATATATACTTCTCGCAAAATTCTGTTGGTTTATCCTGATTGTCTGTAAACCCCTTACATTATGTGAGTCTTTCCACCCTTTTAAAAGGCTTGGTTCGAACAACAGCATATCAATGGAATCAGAGGGAATTGGGATATTTTACGCTTGCCACTTAGATCACTTAGACCCTGAACTAACCGGTGTTCCACACTGTTGCGACAGTTGCTGTTTGATCGACTGCAAAATCAAGCGAAGCAAATTAGGTGTTTCACAAAGTAAGCTGAATACACAATAACCTACATCATACTCCTCTAAGGTCAGTCATATATAGCCTGTTCACATCTCGTTAATATGGATGATTGTAGTCCATCGCTGATTGGCAGTTTACACTGACTTCAGCCTCAATAGACCGAGATGGTGGTTGTAATAGGTCCTAAGACTAAAATTCTGTTGTAACTGGATCTTCAGCCTACGAGCGCGTAAACAGAACGGAATAACGGTCAATAAGATGGCAAATAACAGGACAGCGAATAACAGCGCGGCGGATAACGACAATTAACGACGGAGTACGGAGTATATGTGGACAGTTAGTCTTTCCCCGGCCAACCCATCCACCCGGGGCTACCGCATGAACACAGGGAGAAGACTGGCCTTCAAACAGAGCTTCCTTATGGCGTTTAGTCCGAAGACAATATAGTCACAAAACCGGTCGTATTTATAGTTTTTGTGACTAGTAACAAGCAAGGTCAAAGTGAATGGACCAGACAAAAGTCTAGACAGTCCAGTATAGGCGTGTAGTCAAGATGACAACAATAGTTGTTATGACGACTGAGGTAGTTTTTGAAGACCGGAGAAGCACACGATCTTGACAAAGGTGAAGGTCACTCACAAGCGTCCCTTGCTAGTCTTCTGATCACACAATATTTTCAGAGAGCTGGCGACTTCCCCAACACATTCAGACACGAACAGTATGAACGGTCTAATCCTTGTCTGAACGTTTCTAGTGGGGATAAAATGAACTTGGAACGACGTCAGACTCACCGTTTGTTATCTCCCGAAATGCAAATGGGCAACAGGTTGCATTCAATCTCGAAACTGGTTCGGCCGTTACACTGTAGCGATCGGATGCCTTACTTTATCTTCCAGAGATGGACTCACCCAAAATTCACTTACGATCTTCTACTGACCAAATGGTTTATGATATCGGTAACTTCTGTGCTCGTGTGTTCTATAACAATCGCGTAATCTGCCTACATATTCGTATGACTAAGGGACCAAATATAGTTGGTCGAGACTGGATAAAATATCTTCCTGGTGTCCTGTCAAGTGTTATTACAATTGAGGGTGAGTCATGGTTATCTACAATTTGGAATGTACATACGAATTTGTTCGACCAGACAGAGTTTGGAAAGCTGAAAAAATATGCTGTACATTTACTGCTGTCACCAAAAGCAACAGTTAAGCTCAGAGACCGAACCCTGCTGTACGCTCTCCGTAATAAGGTTTCCAGCGAGCAAGACATCTCAACGTGGACAACATTTTTGAACGAGCTATTCACACCGATCTTAATTGCACAAACAGTTGTCGTCCTCACAGATAAAATGGTTAACTAAGACGTTGACGGGATGTGGGACAACACTGCTCAGTGACGAGGCCACAAAACGGAGAGGTGCCGAGAGACGCTTATTAGTTTAACATGACTATAATACGTTATATCAGAGTCTACAAATGACGCAATAAACCTAGAGAACACAGCAAGACATGTCACAGACCCTACGAGAAAATTGTGGAATTTCGATCGGTCTTTTGGTGATTTGCAAATCCGTTTCGTTCATGAATGTTGCTTTGTGTTTACGTATCGATGGGTGGAAAAACTAATGTGATGGCGCAATCCGTTAGGGAAATATCGTATTTTTACCTTGTCCATTTACACTGACCGACGTATGTTGGTGCCCAGTCCAGTATTGACTTTCGAGTAATGAATCGGTAGAAAAACGTACGTGGGCAGACCAGGTGTTCTTGATCGTGTTCCGTCAGCACTTGGGCTCGCAATTCGGATTTTGCTGCCGCGTCCACAGTCCTGGTACGTGTTGTGCTTTTCGTCCAGTTCCCGAAAGTAAACGTCCGAACGTTGAATTTTACATTGTGTGCACCAGATTAAGAGTGGATTTAGTCTGGACACTGGAGTAGGAAAAGGAACATAGACGTCAATAATAAAACTGCAGATGTTATCAATTGTTTCATGCACAGAATTGTTCCAATGGGCAGTCCGCTGGGTTGATTCCTAGCTGACTTCTTTATGGCTAAGGTATAATCTACATTATGTGAAAGTTTGTCAAAGCCAGGTTTACATAGACAACATCCTCGCCAATTTTGAGAATTCAGGTGATTTAAACGCGTTATTTTCCAAGCACACCCAAACCTTAAACTAACTAGAGAGAACGAATTAAGCAACGGCCTTCCGTTCCTGAACATTCTAACTATTAGAAAGCCTACTTGGACAGGACAGTATATGCGCTTTGACGCTTCTGTGCAGGAAGAGAAGCCTAGTTCAAACGCTCCTTGTCAGACCACAGAGGCTATGCACAGAAGAAAGTGCACCACTAGAATTAACCGCACTCACAGATAAAATGCATGTCATCGGGTACCTCTGCAGTTCATCAGAAAGTATGGCAGTGTCATCGCCCCAAGTATACAAGAAACAGCATTACCAAAGGAGACAGTGTATTTAGAACTTCCGTTTGTAGGTGACGGCTAGTCAACAATGACAAAAGGATGTCTAACAGCTACTGAATCCAGAGCCTATAACGTTGTAAAACTATGTATAATACAGCAAATCAAAGCCTGACCAGTCTCCTCGGCTACGAATAAACAGCCTACGTCTGTCACATCCCATTGTTTATACAAATATTTGCGTATTTGCATTATGAGCTACATAGGTATGACAAACCGACAGATCGCTTCTCGTATCAGGGAGCATGTTCCCAAGTGGCTGGAAACACGACTAGAAATCTCAGGCGCATGCACAAAGGCCGACGAACGGCACCCAGTTACATCAGTAGCAAAACACTTAATTTAAACAGAACACAGAATCAAGGTTTGTGACGCACACTCTGTGATTTTTCGAAGCAACCGGAAAAGCATCCCTCGGTTTGCTTTGGCTATCAGACGCCAAAATCCATCCAGTGTGTCCAGAAACAATTTGTGTTGACGTTGCGGCTCTCCTGGTAATCAGCATCCCCATATTTTTTAATCTTCATTTCCGTGTCTGTTTGTCTAATCCCTTGAGCCGCTGGATGAATGCGTTGCACAGCGAAGATCAAGTGATCTCGTGTAATGAATGAGGTTTGTTTGTTTTGTATTTCCGTTGTGGATCTCTCTATATTACCTTCCGACTAACCTGCGATAGTCTTTAGGACGAACTACACGAAGTACAGAAAATTACCAACAAGGCAGATGCGGTTTAAAACCCAAATTATCTTAATGCCTAGTATATTCCATGTCACGTGTTCAGTCGCACACCAAATATTATTTCTATATTTTTAGTTTGAGAATGTTTACCCATCTTGCAATCAGGGATACTGATGAGTAGTCGGGGATTTGGCTAGTCTCGAATCAAACGTCATTCACATTTGGTCGTAACCTCCGCATTCAGACAGACTTTTCAGCCATCCTCTTTCGATAAGAAGCAGTAGACTGGAGTTGCGCTCTGATTAGAGCTCGTTAGTAGTCCACATCCTTGCCACCGCTGGGGTTAGAACTCCGGC
>LUCH01001046.1:83495-101564 GCA_013368495.1 Paragonimus heterotremus
AAAACACAATTGCAGCTAAGATCCTTACAGAAGCTACACGATCGCTGGTCTATAAGATGGTTACTGGGCGGATCGTCTAGTTGTACCCAAACATTCACCAATTTTGATATTACCACATAAAGAAGATCAGAATAGTAGATGGAAAATTTATTATTGAGCTCGTACTCAAATGGCTGAGCGGTTTGGTTTTGTGGCCAAAGCGAACATCACATGTACAATTTACTTGGAAGAATTCCAACACCTGTATGTGATAACGATCATCGCCTTGGTAGGTAACGATATTTTTTCCGTGAAACAGATGTTCCAGTATCGATTTGTATGCTAACCAACTGGCTATGGACAGTATTGAGGACAATTAGGAATTAACGATTTTTTCCACGCATCTGAAACCAAATCCAAATTTTTCAATTCTGGTGCCATTCGATCCACTAATTATACTGTTTGTATCGGGCTGAAGATTCCAGAGTTGAAATCGCTTTGGTTAATTGTCATTTTTTGATGACCTGCGTCGCACATCTTGTCCACAATGCATTGCTGGAGTCCATTTTTAGAACAGTAATGCGATTTGACGAAATCGGACGAGAATTTGGGTGAGACGAGACCACAGTTGCTCGGATACAGTTTCCTACTGCCTGGCAGTTATACAACAATTAATTTCCCTGACAAATGCCCTATGACTGTTGATAAAATTCGATCGAGGAACCACAGATCAGCTGTCGCTTTGCTCAAGTTACCTTGGTGGTTTTTAAATGTGGCGTCATTCTTGAAGATAGTGTGAGATGCAGCGATAGCATAATCAGCCTTGTCGCATTGGTACAAACTGTCCAGTTCACGTAAAACTGTGATGACGTAAGAGGTCACAGTCTGTAGTGGAGCAATGGAGATACTTACAAATAAATGATTGGGACGACCGCTATCAAATACTGTCGATATTTAACCTGTAGCAATCTAAATCCCGAGCTACACATTTTTCAAACATAAACCAGCCTATCCTGACGACTGTTTTTGAGCCTATGGTACCTACTGTTATACCACTTCTGATCTTTGTTAGCCACCTCTGGTTTCTCAACAAACCTGCGTGAAACAAGAACATAGATATTGCTTTCGCCATGAGTAGTGAATCAGTTGACTGATGCGAATACGGTGAACACAGTATTTCGATGCGTTTGTTTTGAACAAACGTAGCAACATGTTCCTGTCCTCGTTAAATTAACCGAGTCCTAAGTAACGATGATACGGTAGGCTGGACGTTTGTACAATCCAAACAGCCAGGTTTTATGCAACGGAATGGGAGCTAATCTTAGGGACGGTGACGAAATATTCACCTATTAGGTAGTCACTACCCCAAAGTGATGAGAAGTGGTATCTAAACGTCCATTATAGATTAAAACACTCCGCAATCGCTATAACACGACATAAAACCTTGTAAATATTTTTTCAAAGATCACGATGTAATAAATAACAAGGCTTTCCCCTCTCTGTTTTCTACCTAAGACTATATCAACCCCATATTTGACCATTCTGATCATCATATATTACTGAGTTGTCGTTGAGGACTGAATGGTGGATTAGTTTTAATGGTTCCGTATGCTGCGTTACTTTGGAGTCGAACGTGCAAACGTTACCTGACCTTACTGAATGTTCCTTGTTCACGGACAGATTGTGCTGCATAAAATTCCTGACCATGATTTTAAAATGCATCATAAGGAACAGTACACTTTAGCTGTTTTCATGATAATAAACTATATCTAAGTGATGTCAGCAATTACTCGTTTTTCCTATTATTAACACAACTGTATTTTGTAGGCTGAGTAGCAGTTTTGTCTCATGATCGAAACTAACGAAAACTTGTGCGATGGAGTTGAGCGATCGTATTATACTACCCATACCGCGGTTATTCAGTAGCAGGTGCAGGGCACATACTTTGACATCGTATGAGCCACAGGAAGAACGCAGAAAGGATCATCAAAATGTAGCAAAACCCATAATGGTCCCTGCTACTTAATGTAACTGAGCATTGACGTCTGTGGCAGCCGAGACTGTCTGAGGTCGAATACCGCATGCAAATGAGTGGTTTTGTAACGGGTGTGGTTTAAATGCTTAACTCATGTATTGCTTTGTCGAATAAACAACTCTTGTGACATCCGTGTTCTTGGATCACAACACTTGTTGCGAGATGAGCAGTAGACAATTAGACAGAACCATTCAAACCTCCTAAAAACGCGAATCAAAAGACGTGAAGAAAAGGAATAGGAAAAGTGTGTGAATTTATTTTATCGTGAACAGCTGGTCACTTATGAATGTCAAAGTCAGCTGTACGTTGTCTGATTGATTGAGGTTTGAGTGCCACTTACAGATGAGTTCAGTTTACGTGACCAATTGTAAATCACAGCCTTCAATCAGTTTAAGAAAAACATCGTCGGAGGCTGTTTTCAACTGCGATAAAATTCTAGGTTATTTTTAAAAATGGACGACTCTAAGTTCGATGTTGACGTACTCAAAAAATAGACGACTGATTGGCAGAATTGCCAAGTGCAAATACAAAATAAAATACCAAATTTTAGTACAAGTTTATTATGAACAGACCACGTAAAATTTCCAGGGCGCACAGTCATAAATGAGGCCTTCTGGGGAAAAACATTATCCCGTGCTTTGGTCATCGCTCTTAGCCAACCCCTATCTAAGGGGCGAAGATATTGCGACTGAACATCACTCTTTCATCCATCCTGATAGAGATATTTTGATCGTTCGGGTTATTCTTGCTTTCAGTCAACTGTTGCAATTACTGAGCACATTCGTGAGAACTTGTCAAACGACAACCTATACCGGCAATGTAGGAGCAAAGAGTTTTGTTCCATTTATTTTAGTTCTAGTGTTATTTGAAGAAATTGACTTATTTGACTTTGAGTCAGATCTATAGAGCAGTTGATAAAAATTTGTTTCTTTCCCTTCGGATGGAAACGAGAAAAAATACATCCACCCACGAGTTGTGCAAACATCTGGACTGTGATACGGTTGGTTTGTGGTAAATTTCTCTGTACAATTATGAATACGGTTTAGGAGCTTTAGCTATTGACCTCTTATGTAACTATCATGAGTTGTAAAATAGCAAAACACGTAAGGAAGTACAGCTGGGAAAAACAACGAATTAACAAAGGTCTGAGAAGCTGTAGCTAGAATGCACAACAACGGTTTCTCTACTACACAGCGATCGCTCACAGATAGCTGAACTTTAATACATCGGCGACTGAATGGCACGGCCGAATAAATGAGCGCACAATCTCTATTGTGGAGTAACATTTGTCAGTTCTGGTCACCTCTCGAACACAAATAAATCTAGGTTCAGTCTGTTCATTTGAGTCTTTCGTCTTGAACACAAGAATACCCACACTCTGTTTTAATTCCTGAATTGATCTATGTGTCTTCACATTGTACTATCGACAAGGTACTTTCAACGCAGTACTTTAATCCAAGTCGTTCACAATTGGTTAGCAAAGTATAAATCTGATTACTCGAGCAAACCAACTGGAAGGCCAACATACTTGTACTCGATAGGCATATCTCGTAGTTGTCGATATGAGTGTAATTAACAACATTGATACGAATCAAGATTGCCTTTTAGACACCCTAGTAGATTTTGGCCCTGATGGGAGCTTGAAGATGAACACTACATGAAGTCTCTATCTGTTTAGTAAACGTCCACGTATCTAATAATGAGGCTATCGCTTGTAAATAGGACAATGTAGTTTGTACTTCTACTGAATCAAGTGTTCTCTCTTCCGTTGTTACAGCCTGTAATGATTCATGTCAATTGCATCCGAATAGGAACACGACAAAACCCATACGCATCCTTGTTGTGTTTCATGGTTTATTCGTTAGTTCGTAACAGAACAAGAGTAACTCGGAAAGTTAATCAGTTTTTGATGAGGTAACAGATGAACCAGAATTCAAGTGTACTGAAAATCTTCAGACTGATAAGTTTAATGCACAAGCAAGTTTACACTTATTAATTAGCAACAATGTCCTCAGGGTATTAGAGGTCCGCATAAAGATTTCACGCTGTTCCATAACAATCGTGAAGTAAAATTGGGAGAGATTTTTAGTTCGTTTACAGGTCTGGATATGGTGGTTTTTTTTAACATTGGTATAGTGTTTATGATCGAATTCTGATTGCTTCTTCTCCGATCCGATTTAAACAACTTATGGCTCTCAGCTGATAACTTTCTCCATGGGACAGTAAACTAAACGAAGTCGTTACGTCATTGGATCTGTAGCCGTCGTCTCGCCCTCTCACGCGGCTTATCACGTGACAAGCTTAAGACTAAGTGACGCTCAGTCCCAACCTGGACAGGCATACCATCGGCCCGAAAACATTCTTTCACGTCAGAACGCACGCACACACGCGCACGCGGTCACCACCTCCACACTCAGCCAATTGGGACGCTCCAACTGGATACGATTCAGTGCGGTCAATACTCAGGCACGCGTGACGCGGTTGGATCCGGATCGGAACAAGGAACAACAGAACTGAAGAGGACAGGACACGGTCCGGACGAGCGCCACTGTATTAAGCTTGTACACCGATCCATCAATAAAGATCCAAACTAATTGATTTAACCGTCTCATTGACTATCGTTGAGATATCGTTATTTGTTAGTGGGTACTCAAGCTATCACGGTTAAGAGTTCCACTAGAGGTCCAACCGTTCGATCTTTTCTGCATTTCGTCGCGTGAGTTAACCTTGTTTTGGCTAATTTGTTTTTGTGAGTTGTGGGTGTACAGTCAACTTAAGAAAACTCACTGACTTAATAGTTCAATGAGTAACCAACGCGTGACACATGAAATACCTACGGATCAAATGTCGAACACTGTCAGTATGTAACGTATGGGAGTGGGTTGGAGACGAAAGGTGGAGTGTCTACTTCCTTACGAATTAGTGAGTGACATTCCACAACCGTACTTTTGACAAATGCAGCAGTTCTTTCGACACTGTGATAATATTCATAGGAATAGATGGACAAGATTCCAGGGCAACTTTTCAACACAACCTGAAGTCATATCGATCAAATCTCCAAGTACTTATGAGTAAGAAGAACAGCACCTAAAAACCATTATGCGTTCAAATTGAAAAATCCCAAACACGGCGCCATCGACTGCAGCTAAAAGGTTCGTTACTGTGTTTCCCCGCTAGAGTGTCGAACAAACTTACACTAACCACAAAAGAATGTAGATGATAGTTTGTGTACGGCGACTTGATCCGGCTTACTGTGAGTATAATGACACGGTCGTCAACACGGTTACCCTGTATGCAAATGGATCGGAGTTCCTATCCTGGTCCTCGCTTGGAAAAAACCAGCTGGGAAGATCTAATATAGATGGGACTCCAGTTCAACGTTTTTCAAAACGAGCTGCCGTCAAAGTCAGTGGGAAAACGGTACCTACAGTCAAGTGAGAAGGGCGTTCAGCACATATTGATTGCATTTATTTACATTGTCCTTCCAACGACGCGCCAAATCGCGTTTACAATATTCCTATTGTGAAACTCATACGAAATTCTCCATTCTACACACTTTACTAACCGTTATAGTGCTCTTTGGCCACCAAATTTCCTGCATATACTTGTGTTGCAGCATTTCATAGTGTGTCCGTTTGACATGTTTGATAAGCCGAGAATATCAAACGTCATGAGAGTGGATTCCTTCCGACAGTCGTCCTTCCGACAGTCCTAAAAGTGACCCTGTTACCCCACCCTCATGCACGACCGTGCCGACATTTGATCTGCTGGAAGAAATTAGCACAATGAAGTTTTTCATTCCGCAATTTGGGATTTCGATGCATTGTTTTGACAAGTTCCTGTCATCTGAAGCGCGGTTATCTGGACTCAGGTTATTATTCTATTCACCCTTCTCAGCATCATTTAACTGCACTGTGAAGCTACACGTGTCGAACGAGTATACCTCAAGTATTCCAACGACTAGTTGGTCGATTTAGCATATGTAAGACGTGTAGGGACTACAGTCTTCTGAAATGGAACGAGTACATTATGCTCACTGTTCGGCGGATGCTTCTGCTCACTTTTGAATACGTCGTGGTAAATGACAGATCGACACGAAAATGGACATTTGGTTTACCATGCAGGACAGTTAAGTCGCTGGCCCGTCGTGCGAAATACTTCGTGGGCCAACGAGCTTGATGCAAAAGTACGTCTGAATATAACACTAGAACCAACTTCGTATATCTTGATATAGGTCCACACTCTCCTGTAGAAATATCTGTAAAACGACAACGAATTGTAGTTCCGCATTAGTGTGATAATATGCATCCCAAAATGCATTTCTAGGATTTTAGTAGGCATGTTCAGCCCAAGTCTCGTCTAAGTTTACTAACGAATATTCGCTGTTTATTAAAATCGAGGGTATTCATGTTTGTCCCACAAGAATGAAATTTTCGTCTAATTTCGTTTGATGTGGTTTGCATGTAGAGATCAACCCTTCAAGGCATTACTGCCAATATCGTCTGAGCCGTGCAGTCGTTTGGTGAACTTTCTTTTCTCAAGTACAATTACTCAAAGGTCAAAAGTGAGCTGTAATCTAAGTTTTCCAGTATCAAGCCGCCTGGCATGCGGGACTTACACATAACTTGTGTCCAGTGGCTATTTTTAATTGAGGCTTGACTCATGCAATGATGCTGTGGATGACCAGTCATCACTGTATCCATCCGATATTGCGTAAGCTCGTTGTCTGACGCGGTGGACTTTTCAAAGCTTGCGCAACTCATGAGTCATAGGTGTACGTGTTGTGGTGTACACATAAGGTATATTCATGAGCAAACAATCGACAACGTATTGTGGTATTATTAAATGTAAAATATGAGGTGTTTTATATTTTTGTGGCAAAGTGTACACTTATCAGTCCAGCTTTCGGAGATTTCATCGTCATTACTGCCAACTTTTAAGAAACCTTTCAAATTTTTGATGAAAAATCTCCTTGATAAAAAATAGTTTTCATTGTTTACACACTAATGCCTGATTACTAAGAGTGTACTAAATTTCAGTCATCAATAAGTTGTCTGATATCTGTTGACAATGTTCAGCAAATTATGCACTATAATATGTATTGACAATCAAATTTATCCATCAAACCAAATATGTCGCAAAATCTCCTGATCATGTGGTAAGTACTTGCAACAACTTTGGAACTGAATCTAGAAATGTCGTGTGACTCATGATGTGTTCTTTGTAAACAATATACTCTATCTTCAAATGTACTTACTTCAGGTGCTCAGATAAAATCCTTACAGTAAATTGATGAATGTTTGTCCAAAGTCTTAAACCCGATGTCCTCGATGTACACCTCAGAAACCAGGGTTTCCTGTGTCACATAAATCATATATGGAAGATATACACATTTCATCGAGCACATGAACAGAATTTGGATTATTTCTCTCAAATGCACAATCAACCACTCCGTTATGTTAATATAACACTGCGTATTTATGATGACTTTATGAGGTAATTATACGTCATCATGCTTCGACGCACAAGTTACATGGGACATTTTGAGAGTTGCACTTGAAGAAGACACGTAAACCTGAATTACAGCAAACTCTGAGTATATTATTACTGATCATCACTCATAAACGAAATTGGTTGAGCGTTCACATATGATAAGTTGGTGGTACCTAACGTGAGGCCAGTGGTGTAGTGGTAAACACGGTTGCTTCATGAATAGCGTGACCGTGGTTCTAGTCCCGGTAGTGGCAAGGATATGCACTACTGACGAGCTCTAATGAGAGCGAAACTCGAGCCTAGTGCTTCTTTTCGAAGTGGGCCGACTGGAAAGTCTATGGGAATGCGACAGCTGCGATCAATTGTGGGTGATGTTCAATCTATATAATCAAATACCGCTCAACAAGTCAATGATTTCTGTGGTTTCAACTTGGAGAGAAGTCCTAGTCGAGGGGTCATCGATTGGAGTTAACAGACAGAAACTGTGTCTCCTCTCGAGGCGATCGGGCAACCTGATCATTATTCACAAGCGAAATTGGTTGAGTGTTCACATATGATAATTCGGTCGTGCCTAATGTGAGGCCAGTGGCGCAGTGGTAAACACGGTTGCTTCATGAACAGCGTGACCGTGGTTCTAATCCCGGTAGTGGCAAGGATATGCACTACTGACGAGCTCTAATGAGAGCGAAACTTGAGTTTAGTGCTACTTTTCGAAATGGGCCGACTGGAAAGTCTATGGGAATGCGACAGCTGCAATCAACTGCTGGTGATGTGTAATCTCTATGACAACCGAAATTCTCTACTACACGCTTCTGAAAGTTAGATAATAGATGTTGTTTAAACATGATAGAAACGCAATTATCGTTAGACAACGAGAAAACGGAATCGGTTCTATCTACCAGTGTGATGGTCTGTAAAATATGCCAATATTAACCCAGCGTGAATGGAATGTGCGTTCTTGAATAGGCCAATAGTGAGCCAAGGGAGTTCAAGAGATTGGGTGAACTTATGACAGCAGCACAAGCTGACGTGATTGGATGGCGATCGCTTAAGCTGTCGCTATGTTGTGACGTTGTATTGACCTTGGCTGCTGTCTGGGCGCACTGTAAACTACACGAAAAGGCTGACTAGAATTGATGTTGTCACACGTGTCTGCCAGATGTTTTGCGCTAGCGTTAGTTATTGATTTTTTGGCCCCGCTTCTGTCATGCAGAGGGATGCTGTCTTATGCGCCGACCAAGCTGCCCTGTCATGCATCCAGTGTAGTTCGTAGCGCAGCAACAGCAGAAAGAGTAAACAGCCATAGTTTGGGTGTGAATGGGCACCTTATCGTTCGTGTAAGGATATAGTTTGGGCGTACTTGTGGACCAGAATGGCAACGTCTCAGCCGGAATGGTTTTCATTAGTGTTATGGCGTCTACGGTTAAAAAAATGTGCTGCTGCCTAATCGCCTCTGAACAGCAGGTTGACGAATATAGGTTTCTTATCCATTCGAGCAACCACAGGGTGTGGTGACCTTTTGCCATGTCTTCAATAATACATCTCTCGGGATAGTCATTATGTCTCAGGGAGTTTTCCAAGCAAATTTTCTTCGTTCTATTTGTGAGGTCGTGGATAAATTTCCTGGTTTGTTTCAACGGCACGAAACTGTTGAAATTAGCATCTTACCCTGTCCATATCGACTACCTGTAGAGAGGTTAATTCATCTAACAATCTGTTCGTTTGTTTGAACTGACTTCAAGCAAGTAAAACTAGTTGTTCGTTTCGGTTTCCGTCTTGGGCTGTATAGAGGGATGAGCTATGTTAAAGACAGACTATTATCGATTTCGTCATAACCACCTGTTATCGCAAAGATATCATCCACAAAACGGCAGTAGAAACATAGGCTATCGGTCAGACTTTTCATCTAATCGTGTTCAAGGTGTTTCATACATATATCGACCGGCAAGCGGTCGAGGGAGGTCTCACAGCCTCGCCGCATCGATTTCTGGGTAAAGTGATCCGTTAAACGTAAATTGCACGTTAAATATGTAACGAAAATGTAACTGCTTCAGAGGCAAAATCGGAGGCGTTAGTCTAATTTCGGACGTCTCAATATACTAGAACAAGTAATCATTGATTTCCATCATTGACATATTTGTAAACAATGAGACGACATCAAACGATCGCATGAACTTATTGATTTTTGTCTTATTTGACCTCTACAAATTGAACAATATCACACAAACTATGTTGACAAAGATGTTGGCGTATGGATTCTGAAATCTCGACGAACACATGTCCAATATCGACCCGAGCGGTTGGTTGGGTTCCCATTCACCTTAAGTTATCATTGGCACATTGTCCAAACCATCACACTGGTAGATAGAACCTATTTTGTTGCTCTCTCCTTGTTCAATGATAACTGCGTTTCTCTCACAGTTTTATCCGCGCCTATTATTTAACTCACCTGCTGATGAATTTCTTGAAACCATATTTTCGTCAACTTGTTCTTATTCTAGTGGCTCTAGCTGTTCTTTAATGAGACATCCCAACTAATCACATTTTTCCATGGATTACTCATTATAGAATCGGACGTTAGAGACATTAATTTTCCACGTATAGTAGATGTTGTTGTTTAACACAACTCAGTTTTAAAGTTGCAGACAACTTGAAATTGATAATATCAGATTGGATATAAGGATTTCGTGAATTGAAATCCAACCGCTCCCAATTTCCCAACTGTGATCTGAGGTTTACTCATTTTACTGTGTTCGTATAACTGTTAAACTTAGGTGATGTCCAATATTGCAATACTTCTCATGATGACAAACACGATGATGATGATATGGAAGTTATTGCCCTCACTTAATTGTTCCACAAAGCATTTTACTCTTAAATATTCCCTGGCCCACTACGAGTTAATACAGTAGTAATCCTATTGGAAATGGTCATTGTATTCTTATTGAGGTGCAATCAACATTAAGCCTTACAGGCTATAACGATGATAGCGAGAACATGCCACTCGGTAGCAGTATAAACTGCATTGTCCATTTTCAAGCGGCAGCGTGTGGACGAATGAGCCGTTGGCCGTTGGAGGCGCGACCAATCAGAACGCCGCTTGATTCTCAGCACGAGTGTGGGGCACACAGGCGGTCTGGACGTGTACACAACAGCCGTCAAAATCAAACGCGATATTGCTATATTTTGTTAGAGCAATTTGCTGATTGAAACAGACTTGTATCTTGAAGAGAAGGTTGATTATCTATTGGTATGTATGCTGACTAAAACTGTGTAGCTGTGATAGCTAACAATGGCGAAGCGATATTTAAGGAGGAAACTGCTTACCAACGAACCACTTGGTGGGGAACAGACTAATTCTGACTAGGAAACACGAATTTACAAACAACACCTGAAACAGGCATAACTGAACTAAAGTGTAATAAAGGTTAATTTTCCAAAAGAATGCTGAACCGGGAACAATGATGTATGTACATCTGTCGAATGCAGAGGATAAAAGAAACACTGTAAACTACACTATGACGATAAATGAAAACGAGTCGGAAGAGGTATAGGTCCTGTTGGAGTTACTGCAGTTGATCCATTAGTTTTCTTGAAACCAACTGTCCTACAATGTGATAGATGTTCTATAATGTACGAATATGTGCTTACTACAGAGGGGTTGGCACGAAAAGCTGCATACTTTGGGTAACTAAATGATTTTTAGTATAATTGGAGACACTTCCAAAGCTTTCAACTGATCTTCACTTGAAGAGCAGGTTGACAAACACACATATCCTCGAAAACACAAAGAGTAGACAATAGACAGTGCTGTTGTAAATAAACACACATAACCAAGCTAAACAAACCAGCATGTCATCATTAACATTGATGTGAATAGTAAGTAGTGCGTTTTTCAGGGGCAGCCGATTGGTATGGTCGAAATTCCCCAGTTCCATAAGATATCCTGAAAAGATTTTCTTTATAAAACCCGTAAATAGTTTGTAATTTAAGAGAATTTAAAGACCAAAGGATAAGATTCCGGAAATGCACGTTGGTCAATAACAGGAAACGGACTGGAAAGTGTTTGAGTGCTGATGACAGTTCATGACATTCCAAATCCGTCGGGACACTCGGTAAAGTACGTTACAGCAGCTTAGTGATAGACAGCGGAATAAAACTATTCATTGTGCTTCTGTGTAACCGCATAAAACATCGGCACCAGATTCACATTGTTAATAAGTAGGAATATTTTCAATGAAGTAAACTAGACGATAACGTGAACACGTTTTGTTGCATGATAATGTTCAACTCCACTGATTAGAAATCGACGCAGCAAACTGCGGTAGCTGCTCGCGCACATGTCAACCTTCCAAGATTAAAGAAGACCGTCACGCTTCTACTGTTTGCTCATCATACACCTATATTTACTGTTCCATCGAAGTGTCCACACACTCAGCACCCACTCAAACATGTTGTATGTTGTAGACTGCCACTGCTCATACTTTCTAACAACGTATCACTCTGAAATTACATCGATCAGCTTCTTGTGCTCGAAAATAACGTAACCTTTTAGTTACACCAAACCATAATACTGCGATTCCCTGGAATTACAATTAGCCACTTCTGAAAAATTTTGATGGAAAAACCTGCGGCGTTTCCGATCTTTCTGTGATAATTCACATCCAACCCTGGCATTGGGCCATTAGGTGAGTGATTCGCAGTAAAACACACAGACTCCAGTTTGTATTTCTAATTGGTGTGGCATGTAAAGGTCGAGAAAACCGAATATTTTTTAGAAAATTGTAGTGAATTTTTCTTTGATTTCGTTCAGAAAACTTGCTTTGCATTCGGGCGTGTTCAGAGTGAATGTCTTGCGAAGATTTTGGTAGGTTTCATAAAGTAAAACACCATCGAAGCGCACAAGTCTGGTAACAACATAGATTTTTTAAAATGCCGGCTTATAGCACGGAAGTCCTTGTAAAGAGTGGGCCCTATTGACCACCGCTTAAGTAGTCTAGGTTACATTCATATATATATGTAAAGTTAGACCAAGTCACCATTTCAGTGGTGGATAACCAAATTGACTTAATAAAGCCTTTTCAGCACCATACACACACCAGAGCATGGAAACCACGACTGATGAATAGGCGGACGATTTTAGTCCAAACATTTATCCACTAAACTGTAGGCTGAAACTGTGCAACAGGTTTTGTGGCTAGCGGGCAAACACGTAAACATCCACCACAGCTCCAGAAGGGGTTGAGAAGGTGTTTGACAAACACTTGGTCCCAGTGACCACCAGTGAAGTGGTGGACAGGTGTTTCGACCTAGTTGGGTCAGTTGGATCGGTTAATCGAAAGGAAGCGCAACAACTAAAGAAACTATAACACAGTGCATCCCTGTGAGCGCCACTTAAGCAGTGGAGGGCCCATTTCGCCTAGCCAGATGCCGTTAACAGCATGCGATCAGGGGTTTCGATTTCATCATATATGAGCCCGTATACAAACGATAGACCATACACTCATCCACTAGGCCGCAAGGCCGTAATCATCAGGATGGCAGCATAGTGTGCGAATAACTTTCGTTAGTGTATAATTTCACTTCCAACGTGCTAGGAACGAACAAACATATGTGTTTGACCTGAGAGAATAAACAAAATTGTGATACCGTTTCTGAATTGTCCGAACTACTGTTCTGACATTTTCTGACAGGTTAAGGGTTGAAATCTTCAGTGTCTGTTGGGCTGATGACATAAATTAGTTAGATAGCTGTCCAGAACTTCGCTGATTATCATCTTATCACATGCTTTCAGAAATTCTGTTAACCACTTTTAGGCTCCCGTTAGATTACCTGTTGACCAACAGAGTCAAGTCACTAAGAAACGGAGAAGTTACACCCAAGAAAAGTACTGAAGACTCATGATTTTGAATTTCGTTGAGAAGCTCGTTGCTTAAACGGGGTCTGCGTGAAGCGTCAGTCAGTATCATGGATAATTTAAACAGTATGTATTCCGGCTATTTCAAATGAGACCAGCTAAAGTGTATGATGAACTGTAATGAGGACGATTGATCGCACCATACTACTCACACCACTGGTAGTCAACGAGGGAGTAAGAGTGTGGATTTTGACAGTGAAGTAGCCGGAGAGGGAAATACAAGAGGAAACATGGGAGTGCGGCCTGGCATGAAATGGATCTTGGTACATGAAGGAATTGAGCATTGGTGATGATGGTGATGTTGACGCAGATGAGAGTTTTTGTTTCTTGTCTTGTTAAAAAGGATAACACATCCGCGTTCTCAGCTCGCAACAGAACCATGTACACGCGGACTAAAGGAGTGTGAGCAAGTTACATCAAACTTTTGGGTTGCCACCTGAATTGTTATGGCGCAACAAGCAAATGATAGACTGCCAATACAACGACCAAGGTCTCGATTGCAACTGGAACGCATGATCTGTATTCATCCGATAGCTTACCGTCCTTTCAAGCTGCCGCGCGCTTGTCATCTGAGCTCCGCTTACTCGGGCTGCTTTAGTTCTTCGGTAGTCTGATTGACCGTTTGAGCTGGTTTGAGTGAGGTAAACAGCCGTTATCGTTTCTTATGCCTCCTGCTAGTGTAGTTTCTCACTGTGTTTGGTAACTGTTTTGTCGCAAGTGACCCTAGCCAACATTTTCAGTTTTGAAGCTCTGTGAATCAAAAACTGAATGTTCATTCTGAACTTAAGTGTGTACGCTCGAATATCATGCAACAAAATTTAAATACTAACGACTCCCATTAATTAACAGATGCAAGTCAGTTCCTCTGGGTAGCAATATTCAGTGGTAAACGTCTAGAGCTGACACACAATAGGTAACTCAGTCAAATAACTGCACGTTATGACATACCCCATATTCAGCAGACCGCTCGTCGGTAGGTTTTATCACTGGTCCCCACCTAGAGATGTTGCTGAGACGGAAAACATTCAGGAATCAGATAGGTGTAATTAAAGTTGTTGCAAGCTCCAACTTGCACAGTTGAGCTACGCTTAAAGGGGATGATCTGGTGAGATATCCGGTTGATGTGCCATCTAGCAAATTCATCATCTGACGGAACCAGCCAGTTTCTTAGAGATCTGGCGAATGATACGGTGAATCGCCGATTAAAACGTCTATACATCGCCATTTCAGTGCTTTGCAATCCATTTGTTTTTGAGGTATAATCAGTCATTATATTATTGTAGTCAGGAGGAGGTGCGATCGTACTATACTACTCACGACACTGCTACTCAGCAGCGGGACAAGAGCATAGATTTTGACATTGAAGTAATCGTAGGGAAAATACAAGAAGAAACATCGGAGTGTGGCATCGCATGAAATGGTTCTTGGTACGTAAAGGAACGTAAAGAAATTGGGTATTGGCATGTGTGGCAACCGTGACAGTCTGCTCCCAGTACTGTATACAGACGAGTGCTTTTTTGTTGTTGTGATGTTGAAACGTATAACCCGTGTTGCTTTCCTGAACGAAAAACCCATGTGTCATCTGTGTTCTTGACTCACATCACTGTAATAAGTATGTGTTAGTGTTTCACCTGCCACGATCAGCAGCGCTTTCAGGTGAGTGGCTTCTGTCCAGCCAGTGAAAAGTGAATCACCTGGAAATTTTGTGGGTGATCTAGTTTATAGACAAACGTCTGTGCTTACTGAACCGATTGCGGTATGTGGAGCAGTAAAATATCAGCCTCCGTTTGGCCATTATCCGTGAACATAATGTTGTGAGCCAAGAAGATGGATTGCGCAAAGGCTGTCTACTCAGAAAACCAATACATGAGTTATGCGCTTCAACATGACTACAAACACAACCACTAAGCTGCGTACGATACTGGGCCCAGAACATTACGGTTGCCAGAGACGCCAATGCTCAGTTCCTTCAAGTACCAAGAAACATTTCATATTATACTGCATTCCGATGTTTCTTCCCGTATTTTCACCGTTACCACTTCATCGTCACAATCCTGTCCCACTACTGAGTGGCACTGGTATGAGTAGTATAGTACGATCGCTCCCCCTCACTACAGTAGTCAGGAGAAAATACATCTCCCCCATCTTGTACTAATTTGTTGCTCTACAAGACTATGCCTTGTTTATCTGTAGGTGAATGTGAGGTTCACACTTCTCACATATGTATGGGCGAATGATACCTACCAGATTGTAAGAGCAGTTAACAACGACCAAGTTCGACATTTCGAAAATTGCCTTACTTGCTGGCTAATGGTGTTCAACTGAGAAAACTTTTACAGACAAAGTACGATTAGTGTGCAAGAAATAAAAAACAAGTAATGTATTTATGTGCATATTTCTCTTAGTATCAGATCGTTTGCATCGCAAAAGCTGGTAGACACACGATGTCTTCCCAGTTTACTGCTTCGTGTAATCAAACAACAATTGGCTGCCTGTTTGAATTAACGGGAAGTTGCCATCCCTTTGGAAGAAACCTATCGTTTTGGTTAAACATAATTCTCAACAATCAATTGATTGATTGCATTCAGCGTTCAACTTGGTGTAATATGGGAACCTCGGTTTATAGTGAAAAGCTTGCACTGAACAGTCACTACGGTTTCAAACCAACTGCTACTGTCGGCTCTGTTTTTACCTTTAACGAACCAAAAAATCATTCATTGGTTAGACACGACAATCACGAAAAAATCTACGTTTCCTTATTTACGCTTTACGTCATCATTATAAGGACGAAAACACCAGTATTTCGAAGCAAACTGATGACTATGCGTACATAATTACGATGACGAAACGTTTTGAGTACATGCAACGGAGGAGTCTGTCTGAATTTAAGTACAAGTTGACAACAACACCAGTGCTGTGTGTTGCTAGACGGAAAATATGCACAAATAAGCGCGTAAGTCAACCAAAAAGCAGGGTGAAGAAGCTTATAGCCTAACCCTGTTGATCATGGACAGTGCGCTTCTACCTGTGAATTTAGTCAAATTTGGTGACTAGATGACTGTTATCGATAAACAGAGGAGCATTTCGAACAGAAACAATCAATGTTAACAGCGGTCTATTTCGACAAGTTCAGCACACCACAAAACAGTTGTCCGTTTGCCCTCAAGTATGGATAACTTTTCAGACGGTTCAAAGCGACTAATTCGTCTAACCCGTTGCTGGTAGATAAATATCTGAACTTACAAACAACTTAACAAAGTGTGTTGCCATTCTACAGGACATTGTATCAGTTTACGTTCCACAGATGGCACGATATTTTGATTGAGTATTCTAATTCTGACGCGTAATATACTCACCATTACCATTAAAGTCATGCAAGACAAAACTGAAATTTTGGAAGTTATCAGATAAACGTAGGGGATTTTTGTTCAGTTTTTAGGTTTTAATTGTCATGGTTAAAATTATGAAAACCGCAGAATGAACAAAGCTCCGGTGAACCAACTACTCGATCCTATATTCATGCGTTCCACCTCACATTAAAGTAATTCCTTCTTCGCAAGGTGCATTTGTTAAACTGATCAGTGGCCCATTTGGACTGGAACTCAATCGCGGATCTCCGAAGTGTACAAAGATGTTACGAACTGTAGTTCTACAATGGGGCTCAGGGATACTTAAAAGCAAGCAAAGAAGATTCTGAATGAATTGCCCCAGACTCACTTGTTCGGACCAGTCTTGTGATACTCAACGACAGAGATTTATTCCATAAACCCCTCCCAGAAAAATATGCATCAAGATGACCTAACTGTCTTATTGCGGCCATTCGTCAGACTTTCTTCCTTAATACACTAGAATATGCGGGTATAGGAGGAGTAAATAAACACGTAAATAAATATTGGAGCAAATTTAACGAGCCTGGGTTAGCTAGACGTACGAATGAATAGTCCCCAAAGTTCCATAGTGGAAGAGTCAGTAAATTGTTTGATGCCCCTCTGAGGACAAACGTATGCATCTGCACAAAGACACAAACCAATAGACCTGTTGTATATGGACATGTCGTAATTCCCATACAGCAATAAATGTAAACCATGACGCAGATCGTATTATTCAAATGTACGCGCCAGAGAATAAAACAGAATGTGTACTAACCAACCGAGAATGCGGAGAACGAATCGGTCGGGGAAATCAGACACCTCTGACGAACACCGCCAGAAGTGATGAACGTCCGAGACGGTTGTCCATAAACTCTCACCCTGCTTGCAGAGTGAGCATACACTGATCTCAACAAATTAACGTATTTCCCTGGTACTCCGTTGGGAAGGAGACAGCTCCAGAGAACATTACGAGCAACTGAGTCGAAGCAGCCTTTAGGTCCAAAAACCACGACTGTCGGCTGCCCATAAGAGTGTCGATGTTACAAGATCCATCGCAAGGTAAAAATATGACCAACGCACCCTCGACCGGTTCGGAATCCTGCCTGTTCTTCGAATATCTGACTTTCTCTGGGCTCAGTAAGCCGACGTAAAATAAGGCCAGTGAGTAAATTGGACGCAATTGACACCAAACTGATGCCTCTGTGGTTGTCACATAGACTTCTGGCACACTTTTTGAAAACAGGAGTGACTGTTCATGGACAATAGTCACGAGG
>LUCH01001046.1:103300-132996 GCA_013368495.1 Paragonimus heterotremus
TTGAGGAACCCCACCCCGAGTCTCTGACTCAAAAGTCTGACCTGCGAGACAACATGATATAGGGTTATTGGGAGGGACCTCACCCGGAGCCAATGACTTAAGAGTCCGACTCACTTGGCAGTAAGGAGCTTGCCTAACCCGAGGGCGCAGTGAATAAGACATTGATATCTCATTCTGAGCACTTTTGCGCCCAGTGGATATACTCGAAGCTACATCAGGCTTTTGAGAGATACCAAATGTTTTTCGACAGTACTGGATAATATGCCGGCGGTCATGGTCAACCGTTGGGCGATCGGAGCGCTTTTTGTTTGGGGGTAGCCTTTCTAACCCTCTTCTTCCTGATACGGAAGACAGCAGTGCCGCAGCTATAAAAATAGTTCTGTTGCATGTTTATAGGATCATGCCTCACTACTTAAGTACTCCTATGCGGTCAGTAGTGCGACATACAATCCTATGAGTGTAACTGCTTTTCGTCTGACTGCTTCCTTTTGGCCTGTCTGACAAGTTTGCACCTAGAAGGACCGGCGCTACTGCTGTAAAACTCACGCGAATGTTGTAATCTACCAGAAAATGTTAATACTATGCGGTTGGCAACAACCGAAATCCTTCAGTCATCACTAGCACCTCTGTGGACCGTTAACCACGGCGTAATTATCCAATATACATGTGATGTCAGGAATCTCCCGGGGGGCAAAACTTCCCCGAATTAATTACAGTCTCGGGGATATCATGTAGACCGACTGCAAGTTAACTGCTTCCCATGCTGATTGTATGACTCCATGTTTGTGTCTGTATGATGATTCAGTCATATTTGGTGAGAGGTCGACGGCACAGTGGTGAACACGGTCGAGTCATCAAATTGTGGCGAGAGTTCTGGTCCTGGTCGCGGCAAGGATATGTATTGCTGAGGCGCTCTAATAGGTGCGAAACTAGTGCACAATGCTTCTTTGTGGAGGATGACTGGAAAGTTTTCGGGAATGCGACAGTCACGATCTATCCATCCCACCCACCCCTAACTGTTCGATATAAAAAACCGTTTCATGTCATTGTAAATTTGATTGTGATGAGTCAACACGAAATGCGTCCATCTATCTGTTTCCGTGTTCTAACGATGTTGTTCACACATCTGGTAAGTGGTTCATACAGTCCGGACGTTCAGAGCTGCGGTACCCCCACTGAATACATCGAAGGCATATAAGATGGGTAGAAGAACGGAAATGTTATTAGGAAACAGGTACATCACTACGGGGAATGGTTTAAATACTGTTAAATCCTATTCACTTTGAAACCCGCATTTCTCTATTCTTACCTCATAACAATTGACAAGTCTGTCTATGGTTACACGAATATTTTGCTACCTTTGTATTCTAAGTAAGCTACCAAAATTCCGCTATTCCATAGCTTTGAGAATGTAGTCTAGCTGGAGAAAACATTGAAGACTTAGTGTATCACATGTGACGAAAGTACTGATCCCATCAACTTCAGAAAAGTATTGATAATCGAACGTATTTAAGTGTCTCAATATCTCAGAACCAAAACTGCCAGTCACACGATCAGCAAGCGTCTATCGTTAGTGCGTCGATTGAAGAAACTGCCTCCCTTCGAAGTTTACATCAACAATATCTCCAGGTGTCAGGTTCGGTTAGATTAATCTTTTCAAATTATTAAAGCAAACAAAATATCTTTACTGAGACCAAGAAACATTAATTACATTCTCAGAATAAGCTATACTATATTTTTTTCCGGATTCAGCGAAGTGGTTCGTTTCATTTTATTTCACTTTAACTGGAGAGTTTGTTTGGTGTTCTTTGTATGGCTTTTGAGAAGTCTAAGCTCTAATGCAAGGTTGATCTCTGGAGCACTTTTTCCTGCTCATGGATAATGAAGACAGTTACTTGTAATCACACAGAGTCTCCAGTTGGTCTTTTTTTCGAAAAGAAACGCCAATCCTATAATTCGCTGTCATCTGAATTAATCGATCATGTATATAATTACCACGACCGGCATACGAATTTCGGTCCACGTTCCAGTAAGGAAATGTATTCACTTCTGCGTCATTTGTCCAACAATAGGTAAGGCCGAATTGTCATATGTGGACATGCAACCATTTTCTCCTCTGAACAGTGTATACGGCGTCTGACTGTTTCGACATAAGACAGTTACTGTCTTTTAACTCGTTGCTAGTTTGTAGGTTAGTTATAATACTCACCATTCTTCTCATTTCGATAAAGTCTGTCTTTATCTCTCTCGGTTTACTTTCTTGTCGACCTTAACGCGTATATTAACTAGCGCACGCCAACACCGGATCTATGCACTATGTTGGTGACCTCTCGTATGTTCTGTTGGAACGTTGGAATCATTCTCTTTACTAAGTCGGCCGAGTGGTCTCCCTGTGGAGTGACACACATTGAACAAATTCGAAATGAACTACTGTCTGTGATATTCCTATTCGGGTGCAAACAACAATAAGCTTTACTGGCCATAACAACGATAGAGTACACGTAACTCAGTAGAAGTACAAATTATATTGTCTCATTTACAGGCGGTAGCCTCATTCTTATGTGCGTGTACGAATCAGTCATTGAAGGCGCGACCAATCAGAACGCGCCTTGAGTCTCAGCACAATTGTGGGGCACACAGGCGGCCTTGACGCGTACACAACACTGGCCGGGTGGACCCCGATCATCTGACAAGTCCCGAACCTAATCCACTAGAAAAGTGGTTCAGTGGCCTCAATGCTAACTAGGTGAGAGTGCATATCCGAGTCACAAGGTACCTGATGTTTACATTGCCAGCGATCGTTGAGTCAACACTTCAGCCTAATGGAATCACAGTAGATTCCAATGGCCATATAATCTGTTCGAACATATTCTTACATTTTTGTGTAATTGTTTTTCTCCAGTTACCATTCAAACAATTTTTCATTTCGAGCTTTCTGCTGCGATTTTTGTTAGCTACCACGAAAGGTGACTGCTGTCGACTCGATCGGGATGGAGATATTTCTGATAGATGGGTGGCTGTATAATTTTATTGCTGGATGTATGAGTGATATGCGGCCATCAAAAATCGAATTAGTAATTTTAAAATACTGACTTACTATCTACACGCATAATCATTATATCGTGAATTTAACTGTTCATGTCCTACGTAGACAACACGTCTCAGTACAGCGCATGAAGGTCACCAGCTCGAATCTTACGCCAAAGAATGTGCTTGAATGCGGTATCTAGGTCACACAAAATAACACACTCTTTCCAAATACCACATCACGCACTTTATGAACATTCGTACTGGTTCTAAATTCTTTCGGACGGAACCGAAATTCACCTCATAGCTATGGTTGACGAGGCGCACAGATCGAACGTTGTATAAACATTGTTTAACCAGAACGGGGCATACATATAAACATACACCCATCTACATGAACGAACACAACCGAGCACGCACACACTCGCACCTAGTTTACGTGCCTCAAAGTCTTCAACCTTTCATCGAACGGAGACTAAGATTTCACATGCGTCGTCAGAACAGTTAAGGTCAAGTCTTAGCAACCATGTCTGGAAACAGCAATGTCACATACCAATCTCTAGGCGGAATTCGAGAACTGTGTAGGCAGGACGACGATGCCAAGAAGCAATGAAAGAATAAATGTTCGTCTACAAGGTTACGTGGTTCATTGTTGTGCGAGATCAAGTTAGAGTGAAACAATTTCAAATAATTTCAGGGTAGAGTGGTTACATTTCACTGTGTAAACTGTTCACAAACACGCACGTAAGTTTTAGCAACTTAATTCAATTTATAACGACCATAACTTGTACTGCGCTTTGTGAACACAATTACTCTTTTCATTTACGTAATAACTTACGTGAAAACAGTTTCTTAATCATTTTACCCGCATTATCGTCTGTTCACTATGACTAACAAACCAGTAATTTCATCCCAAATGTTCTGAATTTTTAGAACATATACCTACAAACTACTTATTAGTAATACAATTTCTGTGCTCAACAGTCGCGTTGGTGGATTCCAGCGTGGCGTGTTCGAGAAATCCTGCCGGGGCAGTCGATTCCCTGAATCATTTGATGGATTCCATATGAGACAGTGGGACGGGTGGGTAATCAGGTCCAAATGTGAAATTTCCGAGCTCCTGGCGTGGTTTCGTAGCTCAGCTGGTAGAGCGCTTGCCGCGTAGAGGCATGGTGTTTCTGTAGCTGGTTCGAATCCAACCGAAGCCCTGACTTTTCACAGTTGGGTCTCATCTAAATATACCTACAACTAAAAACGGTCTTCTCTGTAAACGCAGATCGATTTTATCGTACCCACCTGGCTTATATATTTTTGTCTCAGTATTCTAGTCATCAACGTCTTCACCACATTGGGAACTAGCTCCCAGCCGGAAACCACTTGGTAACAAAGATATTGCGTTGAAAGATACGATGTAACTATGACAGTTGAACAATGGTAAACTCAAGGGATGAGTATAGTTGGAAAGCTGCTGAACCATGACAAACTGGAGTGCGTAAATATTAGGTTGTTAATGCATTGCAAACTGTTGTTGTGTGCCCCAAAAGTACAAGGCTGAAAGTTCGGTCATTTTATGTGGAACTGTTCAGGCATTTTCACAAAGACTAGAAGGTAATAGAGAAGTTTGGTTGAAATAATAAAAACATCACTCACAGCTGATCAAATCTTTAATGTTATGGTACACTTTATGATCAACTCCTTTCGAAAAGAAATACGATACTCGCTTTATTAACTCTTGTTACAACTGACCAGTTGCACATATCTTTGCCACAACCAGGATTAGAGCTGCTTTCACGCTCTGATTGGGTAATCGTGCTGACCACTGCGCCACCGACTTCCCATTAATAAACTTACGTAAACGCTCAGTTGCACTCACATGTAGATACTGTTCAGATTCGCTGATCGCATCGAAAGGAAACTGTAGCTGTCCTGTTAACTCAAAGCGATCCTCTTTTGACTTGGACATCTTTTTAAGTTGAAGTCACCAAAAGCACCAAGCATTTTGAGCGGTATTGTAGATGTGTAGATTTCGGGCACTGCAGCAACGTTGGTCCCTCATGGTGACGTAGCCGGTATTCAGTTATCGGCCACGGCACTGCTCGCAAGTATTAACTGAAGAGAAAATCGAGTCTCGAGCCTGATTTTAAAATGACTTGAATGATAAGTTTATGTGTTTTCGAAAGTTATAATCAGTTGTGAATGGTGTTCACTTTGTCGAATAAGAGGTGGCAATTTTTAGCGCTCACAGGGTTCACTACACAATGGCTAAACAAGGTGTCAAAAAGTAGAATCGTCAGAAATGGCTGCCCACAGTTGTAAAATCATCCAATGAGACAGCTCTTAGGACAAGGAGTGACACCGTTGGAATGTTCAATTTTTTCAAGTTGCAGTGATTAGCAGCACCAAACAGTACGTAGACTATCACTTAGTGAATTCGTTTGCTTTGAAATATGTTCAAACAACTATCTTTTGTCTTTTCCTAGTGCCTAAAGCGCTGCTGTTTGCAGACTTTGAGTGCGATGTGATTCTGGTATCGCATGAAGCCAATCTACATAGCATTGAAATGGAACGATGCATCAAGTGATAAAAACTATGGTAACTGGTTATACCGCGTCTGTTTGGAACAAATGCGAGAGTAACTGAAATGGAAGAAGGAGGTTTGACCCTTAGACGAATAGGCACTTTGTGAGGTATTGCCAGGAGACATTAACGTAAAAATTATCAAGCGGTAGTTGGCATTAAAATTTCAAGAGCTACACTTTAAAGCATCGAAAGAAACGCCCACTGACCGCCATCCCTATCGCAATAGCGGCCTGGGAATACACTGAAACATGCTGACTCGGTCGTTCAGCCTCGACAAACCCTTCAAGTAGATTCACCTACTATACTTACTGTAGGTGGTGAAACTAACTAATGGTATTGTTCTCACACTAACACAACTACACTCTTTAATAAACTGATCGAGTTGTCTTCGACAACACCCATTTGTAGTAGGTATCATGGAGAGCTAGTGTAGGGAGAAATTGAGGCAAAGCAAATTGTCCAGCCCAGCTATAACAGTCATTCACAGTGACAGAGAAAGCGATAAGGGGGCTGGTGCAACTGCCTATGAATCGAACATAAAGACCTCAGGTATTTGTGATAGGGTGCTACTGGATCTTCCAAGATCAGTCTGGCAAGTAGTTGACGCCACTCAAACCTTCACCCATTTGATTGATGTGGTTTACAGGCCGCCCTCTGCACACATGAATACCAACATGGCCTTACACAAAGCTCTTCGTAGAATATCATCCTAGGGTTATACTCAAACACTAACAATAAAACATTTCAATCACCCATAACTAGAATTCATCAACCATTTAGTCAATGCTGTAACATCTTTATGTGCTGGGGAGAGTTCTGAAGCAGTACTGGAAACATGACACTGCCAACATATCCAGGACCACACAAGGTGCCAGCCGAGTCAAACACGGTCTTGTCTTGATTGTATTCTCACAAGTGAGGTTGACATGGTAGGAAGTCTAAGTGTCACAGCCCCACCTGTCTTAGTGATCACGAGATGATTGAATTCAGCTGCTTCCACGGAACTAGATGACATATTCCACAAAATACAGGTCCAAATGCTTGTTACGAGACAAACTTCGTGAAGCTAAAGACACAGCTTAGCGAGGCTGAACGAGCTGGCTCCGTCACCACATTGAGTCATTATCAGTTCATTGTTGGTAAAATTTCCAAGACCGTTAACAACCATATCCTAGTAACGTATGATCGGTCTATTAAGAAGCCCAGACGACTAAGGAATAGAAACAAACGTCGGATAAACTGAAGCGTTCAGGCAGGAACAAGTGTCACCTAGGGCAAACTGAACTTGCGTATATGGAATAATTCATGTGAGACAATCGTATCACGGTTGCAATCAGATAAGATCGATTTGGCGACTAAAGCGATCTGTCTCTAAAGCTGTAGGTGAGTCCTAAGCTCTTTTACGGCGAAGTCGTAGCACCCAAAAGGAACAGGTATGACATTTCGCAACTCCAAGCCATTGATGAATTTATCGGTACAGATACAGATGCAGACATCAGCATGAGTAAAGAATACGCTGGTGTGCACAACTGAAAACCACGACTGACTTTTGATCACAGACAGCAACTTGACTGGGTCACCCCAATTTTCAAGTCAGAACATACTAACTCACAGATCACCTGGTTCAGACTTGCTATGCCCATTCGTTTTGAAAGGCTGCGCTTTTTGTCAACTGGTCATCTACCGAAAGTCTGGAAACAATTCGAGAATACACATCTCTTCAAAAGTGGATTCAGAAATAACCCGCCAAAGTATCGACCATTAGCGTTATTACTGATGAGTAGTCGAGGATTTGGTTAATTTCGAGTTGAACATCATCCACAATTGATCGCAGCTGTCGCATCCCCATAGACTTTCCAGTAGCGTTATTATCAGTACCCCTGTAACACTCGGAATCAGGATCTTCGAATAGCCTTAGAAATCGTATTTGAATTGAAACTTCCAATGCAAGTAATAAGGTGAACACCTCGGACTGTCTGCCGCATTTATAAATGCACAGTATTAAAGAAATCACAGTGTGTCATTTGTTGGTCATATCGGCACTTGCAAAGTCAAGCTGTAAACTGATTGGTGTCACACACAACAAAGAACTGAACAACTTACAGGAATTCTAACACTGAGGATTTCCGTTCAATCCTCATGTGGTATCTTAACGTGACTTTTGCATTGGTCCTTTGTTAGATGTTCTATTGTGTTGTGTGTACATAAACAACTGTTTGTAGGGTTGTCACTACCTTGGTAATGACAATGATTGTGCACTCTGACAATTGACTTTCTCTGGTATCTTGTTCGTTTTCTCACTGATATACAAGTGGTCTGTAGTATGTGCTCTTAAAGATACAGCGAAATTTGTTTGGACGTAAATCGTGCAATATCAGCCTACTGTCTTCTTTATTCAAATTACTTCGATATGTTAGTTACTTGTCTGTCCCACTCTGTAACCGTGACCAAATGGCCTCTGTAAATTTACGTTACACGTTGAATCGAATAAAGAGTCTTTAAACTGGGACATAAGGAATGAATGTTAGATAGGGCCGATAGTCTTTTATCTGGCCACAGAAGAGGATGGGTCAAACGACACTATGATGTTAGGAAATACGGTAGTTCGCTGATTAACCAACGATTCGCGTATCATGTACTAATCTGATCGAATCAGGTGATAGTTTGTCTTTATATTCGGATGTGAATAACCAAAAGCCGGAATGACCAATTATTTCTAATTGAAGTTAGATAGTGTAACAGTCTCCTACCCTCATCCAATCGATACGGTTGTGTTGGTTTGGCCAGTAATACACGTGAACCGTAGCAGTCACATGCTCGAAACGAATTTGGACAATTTTGTAGGTGACGTGAAATTAGAAACGGCAGCAAAGTTTGAACCGGTGTATAGCATCAATGAAACTCGTTGATGTGCGGAATGATCTATGCCTTTTCCAGTTTACGATGCACTGATGTCAGCTTCACGCATCCTGATGTCAGTTGAAGATGTCCTAAAGGGGGTTCACGGGTTTCAGTGAAGAACGAGATCACACAGCTGATGTGTACATGAGTAGGTTGACAGACAAAGAGATTAGATGGCTTTTTCAGTGTATGAGAACACGGATCTGCCAGGTGCAGGATTAAACGGAGGTAGCCTGCCTAGATCTTGTTGACAAGTTGACGGTGGGAGAGGCTAATACGTATGGCCTGAACCCTGAAAGTGTGCATGTGCCAGTACGGCGGTGACTGAATTACGAAACGTACGAATCTTATTCGCCTAACCACTTCAAGCTTGTATTTAAATCCAAACATATCCATCAGAGGTAGATTTATGTGTGGAACTAGTTTGACGTTCACTCGCGTAATGGACCACCCTATGCAATGTTTCCTATTCGACACGTGCTTCCAAATCCCCTGTTTGGGCTTGCTGGTTGAGGTGTACAAAAGGTTGACAGTATGAGTTAGACTCCAACTATCTTGTCTGTCTTCGCTGTAGGACCGTTAGACAGGCTGCTAGTTCTGTGGCCAATACATTACCTCTTGCAGTGGATGTAAATTGTCCTGGCCGACCGGCCGTATTCAGTAAAGTTTGCGTTGTATCATATATCATCATATCCTTCCGTTGCCACCGGAGCTAAGTTAGACAAGACTATCACAGTTAGTGTGAAAATACTTGACCCCACCACAGCTGATAATCTGTCTAGTTCACGAACAGTGTAATGACATAATCCTAAGGTCCTTCGTTTGGTCCTTCATATGTTGTTCAGTCCGCTATTTGGGACAACTCCGTTGAGGAGAGTGTCATATCAACAGACGTCTCTAAGGGTGCGAACATAAGGAAAGAATGCGGAACCGATCAGTTGGTCAATCCAAGAACATCATCTTGTGGAAGTGAAGATAATGCGGATATCCGACGACAACAACAGTATCGACACGGTTGTGAAAAAGACCATGGTAAATGGAGGAGCAGGCGGTTTGTGAAAAGAGAAACATGATAGAGGACTGTACTCGCAGAACTCAGGTTAATTTACTCACTGGAAGACAGCTGCTTACTCAAGTGGACTGCTTTTTATTGTAGAGATTATAACTAAGTGGGATAAGGTAGTGTGACATCAGTGTCCGCGTGTGTCCTTAGCAAAGAACCTCTGTCAAGACCACTGAAAGTAGTACCCCATGAATTAGATAATTGGAAGGGTCGTACATGGTCGCTGATACTCAACCGAAGACGTACGAATTGAAAATTCCCCTTGTATCCAAGATAAGAGACTGTGCAGTTCACTGTTACTTTCCTGAACACTTTCATATAAACAGATCTGTTAAAACAAACTCACTGAACCACCCATTACTTACGAGCTGGCACTGATAAATAATCGAATCATGGTAAAGATGAGATTCGTTGAGAGGTCAAAGAACAATCATGCTGTGTAAACTCAATCTGATCGCGGAAAATTTAACGTACATTAAGCTCACCATTTAGTTTACTGACCTACAACTTGAATGCACAAATTTATGAGATCAAATCTCCTTACGAAATTTTATTTCCACCCAGAGTCCTTATTTGTGTTGTACAGAACTTTAGTAGACGGTTTGTTGTTTCGTTTACGAAGAATATTTCACTTAAGTTCGAAATGTGCACCAACATTCAAACTGATGACCCTTTGATCACTGTGTTGGGGGGTGTTTTTTCAGGGAGGATAGGTCGATTAGTAGATTCAGTTGATAGCACCCGTCTCATCACAGGTTTTATGAACAGTTTGCTAATTTTCAAGTGTGGCACTCAGTCTGATACAGTCTGCAGTCTGTTGAGTTGTGTATATTCTGATCTTTCTGTCCTCAGCGAATAAATGTTGTTCTTTTTGGATAATCTGCTTCTTAGAAGCCGGATGGCACAGTTCTGCCTCTTATTTATTGCATGCAGACTTTCTTCGCATTTTCACCCAGTTGCACCTATGTCGTGTACTGCGGTCTAATGTTGAGAGTAAAGAACGCGGATGGCACATGGGTTATTTATTCAGGAAAGCAACACGGGTTATGCGTTTCAACATGACAACAAACATAAACACTCATTTGCCTACGATGCTGGGCCCAGAACGTCACGGTTACCACAGACGTCAATGCTCAGTTCCTTTGCGTTCCCTTACATACCAAGAACCATCTCATGCGATGCTGCGCTCCGATGTTTCTTCTTGTATTTTTCCTGCGGCTGCTTCAATGTGAAAATCTATGCCCTTTCCCCACTCCCGAATAGCAGTGATGTGGGTAGTAGAGTACGAAGTTTTTACCACAGAGAAAGACACATCTGAGCTCCACCAGTCTATCACAATCAATAGTCTTCATGAACACCTTCCATTGTAATTAACGACTATCCAAAACAGTGAACGCCTATCCATAGTAAACGAGGCATCGACAGTGTCTCCTTTGAGATGGTCTCGACAAAGCGGGTGTTTCCCAGTTTGTCTTGTAAAGGCGAATATCTTACTACTGATAGATTGTTAGAAGAATTTTTCCTGAGGCCTATTTCCGGTTGCTGTTTCCTATCAGAAGTTTTGTAGTCTGCTATTCTGCTAGTAATTTTCTCAACTCTTCTGTCTCTTATTTAATCTGTCAGTCCACTTATGGTTGCACTGTCCGTGCGACAGAGGATGGCTGAACACCTACGCGAATGGTTATAAAAACTGACAATGCAAATAACGTTAACAAGCACGGGACCTATCCCACTCTTACCTCATCGTTCTCCAAACACATCTTGGATAACATTTAGTTGGTTGATCATTTGACCAGTTTTTGGGCAACAAGTGTCGATTGAAAACCACTAACCGACTCCATATATTCGGTGCGCTAATATGCTGGTAAAGTTGTGTATTGGGGTTCGAATGACCCTATTCGAAAGTGACCAGTTACTGTTCGGCCGACTGGAACATCACGATAAACCCATCACCACACCTCCAATGCGTTCGTCCAGACACATTCCTTAATTACCCTGTTGAACCTGTCGTGTATACTTAGGTCAGTTACCTCTCTAACGTCCTATCTAACGAGTGGCACGCCCCGACACTGGTACTTCTTTGATCCACATTTCAAAGGCTACTGTGAACCAGAAAAACAGCTAGTTATTCAATCAATTTCCAGTACAACACCTGGCAAGGACGGCCAGGTACAACGCTGACTGGGACTGTCCGGTACAACATCTGACAGGGACCGCTCGACGATGCGCCTATCAAGGAAGGCCTGACATGGTCAGCGGTTCCATTTTTGTCGACAACGTTAGTGTCGGTGCCACCAACACACTACCTGTTTCATGGATTGGCATGGCTGTTGGTCACGAATACTGCCACAGCTAATCGGGTTTTGTCACGCACTTTTACGCAACGCATCAAGAGGAGCGACCTTTCACTGCTGCACAGCATGGTGAACAATACATCCTACATCACGCGAGCCAAACACGTAGTCCTAT
Source organism: Paragonimus heterotremus (assembly GCA_013368495.1). Lineage (NCBI taxonomy): Eukaryota > Metazoa > Platyhelminthes > Trematoda > Plagiorchiida > Troglotrematidae > Paragonimus > Paragonimus heterotremus. Next base: position 115,341 of record LUCH01001046.1, read on the forward strand.
GGCAAGCATGTTCGACTCCAAGACTTGTACAGCTTCATCCAGAGAACAAATTACAAGTCAAGGAACAATGTCACATTAACCCATTCGTCCACCACATCACACAAGTCCTCACTGTCACAACTAATGATTTGTAACTGTCAAAGTCATTCCTATTGCACTAACTGGATTGCGATAATTCCAAATATTTTGTTATTCAGTTTTTATTATTCACAGGTATTCCGTACACTGTTGTTTATGTCTCATCTATGCATATGTATCACATATACATTTTTATTGGCGTTATTCAACTTCTGATGATAAATACCTTTTTCGCCAATAATGTGCAATATTTCAACTTTTCTTGCGGAAAATTTCGATCAGTGGACGTGGTTTTTATTGAATTGTACACACATGCTTTTTCATGTTACAAACATCGAGAGTTCAAGGTCAAAGACCCCGTGCAGAGTGTAAACATTTTTGATTATTGCCGTTTCTTAGCCCATCAGGTCAAGGCAGTTTTCGGGGTTTAATGTTTTCTAACAAAGCCAGGCGTAGTGTCTGATTAAGAAATTATAAGCATGTCGTTTATATCCCATAAACATTGTATACTGATGACGATTGATGAATTTTCTGAGCTTCCGGATTTCATTAGGATAACGATAATTTGTCAGAAATTCATCAGAAAATTAATATCTCTAATTGATTAACCCTCAATCCAAATCACAATAGTTCAATTCAGTTGTGTTCATCAGAGGACTGCTAGCTTTAGTACAATCGGCTATCCGATCGAAATGTGGAATGCACTTTAATACCGTAAAAGTCCACCTCGCCTTTAACCGGTTGTCAGCTGCTGACTTACCACCGCGTATAGATTCCATCATACAAAGACTTATAAGTTGTAATCACATAAACGCGCACGTAAACACAAACGTACCGTTACATCGACGTATTAACAGTAATAATAATACAAATTTGATTATGTGATAATGCCCGATGGTTGATCAAAGCTTTTTGATTCCATTTTCACATGATTACCCTGGCATTATCAGTTAGTTTTTCCTTACTCAGAAACGTAAAACTCGATCAAACGTCCGACTAATTTATTTAGAAGACTCGTTGATATTTTGCATTCGCGTTGTGAAACAATTAAGGCCTTCTATCCGTCGAAATCGATAAATGACTAACATAAAACACGGATAAAATATGGACAGAGATATGTGATGGTTGGTTTAGGTTTGGCATGTAAAGTGTACAGTTTTTACTGTCGACCCGTCACACCTATAACTGTACACCAGTTGGAGGTGTGCTAATCCAGAAAGAATAAAGTGGTTTGTTGTTAATTCTTAGTACAGTGCGTTAACATGACTTCTGATGAGTGTCATCCGTTCATCCGGTTAATATTTCATACAACTCAAGACATTTCCATCAAGCTGTGCGAAACAACAGCCCAAGAGCAAAATCTGAAGATCGATTGGGAGACAGACTGGTGAATTTTGATCTTGGTACAGGAAATTAGATGAAATATCACGCAGAAATGAGCAATTCAAGGGGCAGATGAACATCTCCAAAAAGCAAGTTGACAGTAGTTCACTCTCTGTATGAGTTACTCTTCAGTCAACCAGGGGAAAAACGAAATTTGACATACTGAGTTTCCTTGTCTCAGTTCATCAATAACGTAAGAAGACATGTGAAAGGGTAACATCTCGCGACATATGTGTTCTTTTGTTGTTGGACTGGAAGTAATGAGTCAGCACGTTTAACCACCACTTATTGCAAAGTCAGTTAACTTCGTTATTGTTCGCTCAGACAAGATATCTCAAAAGATTAATGCAGCCACGGACAAGAGTTTCCATAGATTTACCATGAAATTACTGCATTTATCAAGGTGAATTAGTGTTGTTATTCTTGTACACGTTCTGTTCAACTACATGCGGTATTCAACCTGTGGTATCCAGTCAAGCACAGTGGTGACAAACATGGCGACTTGGTATGAAAGTAGATTCGTCGAAGAACAAATATTTAAGGGCAAAAGTAACCTTAACGACGGCTGCCAAGACATGAGTATACGAAAGTACATGTATGATCCAAGCTGGGTGAACGGTGGAAATCACCCTGCCTATTTTTGTTCAAGATTGTTATCATCAAGTTTGCTGCTTCAACTCCTCCCCGTTACATATTCGTTTTTTCTGTTTTGCCAGTCACCTGTGAGTAATTTGCATTCAGTCTGAACTAGCTATATCCACTGACTGGCCTAAACCATCCTCCCTTCATAAGGCTCATGGGCCAAACGGGAAACACAATTAACGAATGTAACATAAGTCACTGAGATGTTCGTGAAAATTCCGCCAAACTGGCATGGTCAGCTCATCACACCTACATAAACATGACAGTTTCCTCTGACACCTGCCCAACCCACGCTCTGAAGGGCCAAATTATACTCAAGTTCCGGATTTTTTTTAGATGAAATCCAACTGTAAAAAGCAATGGCTTCCGCTGGATTTGAACCAGCGGCAGAAATACCATGCCCAAACACGGCAAGCGCTCTACCAACTGAGGTACGAAGCTTCGCCACGAGCTCAGAAATTTAACATTTCGGCATTCTGCCATGATTGTGAAGTCAAAGTTCTATTAAATCTGACAAAGGGCTTGAATGCGATCTTCAACGAAAGATCAAAGTTGGATGGACTGTAATAAATTGTGTCAATCCAACCGTGTTCGTGAATAACAAGTTTAGATGGGCATTACAGATTCTGACCTGCGATGAGATTTATTGACCTCGGTAAGCCGCTAGCAGATAACAGCAGTACCCTATGATACCAGTGAACTCGAGATATCTGCTCTTGACCTTGCTCTCGGTGAACATAGTGAGCGGGCAAATGTACCCTTCCTGGTGCAGAAGAACGAGGATGTGAGAATGGATTGGGTTTTGAGATGCTATGTTCAGCGCAATACTATGCGGCGTGGAATCCTCCGACCGGATGAAACCGTTTCCTTCGCGTCAACGTGACGAGACACTTTGTATGTGGAGAACAGGCGGACGGGGTATATGAGGTGCATCCCCCTACCCATACACACTCGTATCAGAGCGCGGCCGTGCTCCAGCCATCAGGGTTAATGTGGGGTGACCCATGTTATTTCTGCTTAAACGGTTAATTATACCAGTCAGAACGAAATTGTCTGACCATTTTAGTTCCATATTCACTATCTTCGATTGCGGTGCGAAGTCGTGTGGATATTTTGGTCATTGGAATTATGCCTTCTATTGTCACAACGACTCGCAAATCCCTGAAGATGGTTTTGTTATTTGTATATTTACTTTTTGTTAGTCCATCCATAATTGGCTTGGTAAGATTTTCATACCTCCTGGGACCTTCATCAGGAATAGTATGAAATGTACCGTTTTAGTTAACTGATGATTTGCCAACCGTACTGAGTTAGTTGATGGCACCTCGCTTAAACGATTGACCCACATCTGCCGGAGATGACATGCTACGTTAGTGAGTTATTCTGGACGTTTTCCTGTGACTTTCATTAACTGGAGTCCGAAAAAGGTGCGGATGTCTAAAAGTAATTGGAGGAATTGTACAGAATTTTAGTCTGCCTCAGGAAGTGTGGTACGAAAAGCAGTGAATGCCTATCTGTACAACTTCACCCGAAGTACACGACCAATTTCGTGATGGTTGCCGTACTTCGGCTATGCGTACCAATTGAACAGCAGTCACACAGCCTTCTAATTTCAACATTTACCATTCACAAGATAGGACTTTTGGTCCAGGTTCATCAATTCCCTATATGGGGTGAGTGCTGAGAAGTAGAAAGCCGATCACGTGACTATGACAACTTTTAATCAGTAAGCTATAGAAGCTTGTCTGCACAGTGATGGATATTGACCATAGCTCACAATCTGTGAAGACTTCTAAACCCATTTCCGAGTTTCCGATCTATTCGGACAACTACCAGAAACAGAACAGTAAGTGAGTAGGATCAGACGAGTATATGGCTTGCTGCCAAGTCTGTTTACCTTTTAAGTAAAAAAAACTCTGAGGATCCAACATTCACACTTGACTCGGCTGCAAAATAAGTGTGTCGAGAGTCACCGAAGCATGTAGACTACATTAAGACACAAAACAGTGTTGTTTTTGTACCTAAAGTAGGTTTTTGTCCCAGACGTAAGATGTACTAACTTTCTGGACTCTTCAAACATAAGAGATTATCGTTATACAGTAATCGACAAGTGTTTCTTGTCAGTCGTTGCTGAAACCTGTGATCTGTTGTTATATGACACATAAAAAACGGTGTTCTTTATAAATCCTAATTTTTCCTGTATGTGACATACAGTGATACATATTGAATGAACATGGTCCGACTGTCTAGACCTAGGTAAGTGTTACAGTCGCAAGAACCGGGGTCCGTATCCAGAGCCACTTAATCAGTAGTCCACGTCATTAGCATCGAACTTTAGTGAGCCTGTATACCTCAACAGTGACAAACTTTTACAGTCACTGTCAACTCAGCCAGGTTGATGAATAACTTAATATCAAAATGTAATTTGTGAATAGAAACAATTTGAGATACGCATGGTAGTATTAACGGATGTTACACTGTTACAGAAAATCAGCAATAGGAAAATCGATGATAGTTCCTTTAATACCTTCTTCCATACTGGCTTCTCTTTTAGACATAAGAATGTATCTTCTGTGCAAAAGCCTTTCGTTTTAAGGCAGTAGAATTTCTCCACTGTATTTTCAGTCTATGGAAGTGGTTTATGACTGGTGTAGTGCAGTCATGTTTTGCAGCCTTTTTGATTCCGATTGCATGCATTGGCTGTTGCCATAGGGCGATATCCGAGAGAACACTTGAGTTGTCAAAGCTGTCATGCAGTCCATCCGGGTATAGAGTCCAGCCTATGGGGGAAAGAGAGCACGACACAACCTTACGTCTAAAAGAGAAACCAGTATGGAAAAAGGTGTGGTTAATCGTGTTGGGACAACCATGATTTTGAGACTTCTTCCAGATGTATATTCGAGACAGTTGAGTGTAAATCAGTGTCTGAGGTACCTCACTTAAACTGTTTGAAATTGTCCGTCGAATTCTCCGGTATGTTAAGTGTCTGAAGCACCAGTCGTTTCATTTCGCGTAAAATGCAAGTCGAGAAAAACAAGTGAAGCTTCAATTTTTATATTTTTGTGGTTTTTGAAAATACGAATAAAATATTTGCCCAATATTGATAGCATTTGCGTAGATTTTTAGTCGACAGTTATCAGGTTTCGGGGAGACTTCAGGCATGCACTTCCTATAATAGACTTACCATCACTAGTAAAAAGTAATCAACACTGATGATACTGTATGACTATAAATCACCATTGATTACAGCTTTCGGATTCGCCTAGACTTCTCAGTCATCCGTTTTCAAAAGGGAGCGTTAGACGTAAACGAGTCACTAATACACCTCTGTTACACAGCAGGGATGTGAACTGCAGCTGCGTTTTTACTAAGCAACCGTGGCAACCACTGCACCACCGACCTCACATTAAGCATGACATTAAGCAAAACGCGAACCCTCAGCTACATTCGCCCGCAAGTAGTGCTCAGCTTACTCGCACTCAGTAAAAGTATTTACTGGACGAGAGCTTTTCCCCTTTCGGGAATTCTTCCTGGGGGAATATTGTATTGCAGATATATGATAGGGTAATCGAAATCGTTTTCCACGAATGCCAAAGAAACCTAGCTTTTTGCGGGATGGCTGGAAATATCTTTCTATTTTCTCCTTTGGAGAGTTTTCATCGTTCAATATCCAATAAGGATATATGATAGAATCTCCATTAAAAGCAGATAACAGTACTACTTGTCCTATTTAAACCCGTGCTTATCCACCAATAAATCAGGAATTCATCAAATTACTAGTCTATCTTCGGCAACATCCACCCATGAAGTATAGTATATTTGATGTATTTAACGATAAACTTAACATCTCTCGATATCGGACTCATGATCTTTGCCGATAAATTTGCAGCACCAGATTACAAACATACGCCCTTTTTTCCTTTGCGAAATGGTTCCGTTCTTCGGTGACGTCGTATGCTCATCAATTAGGAGGAATATCTTTACATATACATTTTTTTACGATTGACATTAAAATCCGCAATACCACTATGAAACACAACGGGTCTCTATTCTAATCCTTTGATTTCAATGGAACTAGCTGACGACACGTGATACATGGGCAATTAGCTCAGTGTATAATGAAAAATCAATTGGGTGACCTTTACTGAATGTACTGTTAATTGGTCTTGAGCTCGGAACGTAGTCGGTAGAGAGATTTCCCACCGTAACTGCGTAGTGTGACCTAGAGAGTTCGGTAATGAACATTGAATACTCAAAAAATACAGATCACGTCAAAAACGAATGTCACAGGCCAGTCACATGACCAGTCGATTCTTAATGAGCACATGAAACTTTGATCAGTGCGCCGACCAGTCGAAAACGAGCCTCCCAAAGATTTTACCCTCCGTAACAGTGCTGTGATCGCATATCATCAGAAGACTAATGCGTTTTATTGGATTAGTACTTTTAACCGAAAAATATCCAGGAAGATGACGCCGCTACAGATACGATCGTGCTCATCTTATAGCAGCCAAACGTGAACAGTCATTAATGTTTGTAAATACGACAGGTGATTGTGAAGGTTGCTAATAATTATCATGTGGTTGTTAAATTACTTTGATATCACAAAAAACTGAGCGATGAACATCAAAAATGGTCGTCACAGGTCATTAGTGGATTTTATTGCTTGACCAGCATTTGGTTACTCATGAGTAGTTTGACATTTGAAAGCAATGAGGGTTAAATTTCACACGCCTACATCCATCTCATTTCCAGTTCTTCCGCTTAGAGGGTTAATTTACACGGGACTGAAGAGAAATTTAATTACTGAACATTAACAAAGGTATTGTCCATATGGGATTACCTGGTTAACTTATGGATTATGGTCAGGTGTAAATGCTTTAGCGAAATTGGGACACGAAAAGATGTTAATTTCACTCTGATGTTCCGGGCATCCATTAAAATAATACAAGGTCAAAACAAACCACTGACATCTTTGGACGCGTTGGGTGTGATGGAGGTCATTGCATTGCGCTAGTTAGTCGGTGTAAAAAGGCCATTGCGCACAGAAGTGGAAAAAAGGCCACTGAATAGTAGGCACCGAGGACGACAGAATCTACACATTTCAACACACTGATTCGTTTAAGATTGAGATTTAAAAAATGTTGAAAGCAGTATACCCTGATAAGTCGAAAAAACACGTGATTTCCACGCAGGTCAATTGGAAACGAGTTGAATATTAATATTTTCGTAATATTATAGAAGAAATTTGAAGACCGTGTATAGCCGGGAAGTGAAATATTACGAATTGAACACCACCATAATTTAACCACAATTTTGCATTTGGACAGGTCTTGTATCAGCCCTTTTCAAATAGAAACAATAAACTCAACCAATGTTGTAACGTTCCAAACGACTTTCTCAGGAAGACATTGTCTAGGGCTCATAGCCCAGTTGTGACAAGAATGTACACTGCTGGCGAGTTTTAGGCTGTGTCATAAATGAGGCTTGTGTCAATCTTTTTACAGCATTGACCGAAGTCTGATCTGAATAAGAAACCTGCGAACAGTTCTGAGTCACCCTCAGGTTATGCACATCTACAGCTCACAATTTCAAAGATCACATAATTCTACTTTACTTCCTTTACATGGAACTCCTTAATAAAGGAACACCCTCAGTAAGGAAACAGCACTGAGGTCTTACGACGGCGAAAGAACATCTCTAAATCTTGCAGAGTACAGACATTTCAGTCTTGCACATCGGGTTCTGTCTTACGAAGAACATGTCAGGCTAAAGCAGTATATCAGTTGATCCAAACCTGTTGTTCGATTTTAGCGCGTTCAGTAGCTGGATCTTTTCCCATGCTTTACCACTCGAACTTATTTGTTCCCTCCTCCTATGTCCTCAGCCCCATCCATCTGTTTAAATCATTTAGCAATGAAGTCCTTTCTGTGGGTCTCGGTCTCGAGACTTGCAGCTGACAATAAGGTACTGACCGAACGGTCAATTGTAGAATCAGTTTCTTTATTAGATAAGTAAGTCGCCTGTTTAGATGAATACGGAGTGGGACGAGAGAAGACATGAAAATGTTTTTAGGGCGCTGTAGGTGATGATGATCTGTTCTGGGTAAAAAAACAAGCTGCATACATGTAACGTTTGCTGCAGACTTCAAACTACATCGTGAACATGGAAGATATGGTGGCGTATCCTGAGTCGTGTTAAGGAAGGGCTCGGAAAATTATGTGACCTCTGTGATATGCTTTTGAAGGCTAATTCCTACTTACTGAATTGGCCAGTACCCCATCCTTACAGTGAGCATCGCCCACTAACTAAACCTGAAATATCGTGTACGTCTTTCGTGAACGAGTCCCGTATATACAAAACATTTCTACGGTAACAAAAAGCTGTTGTTTTGGGGGACTGTTGTACGTAAAAATGGAGAACGATGTTAAATGTCTCTTCGGTTTCACAAGTCACGTCTGTTGCCAGTGCCTATCGTAACGGAGGGTCTTCAGGTAGGCCTGAAATTGTGAGGTAATCGGTGAAAAGCTTTAGATACTCGGCTGCTATAAGAATCTGAAAAGAAACGTAAAAGAAGTTTGGAATTAGTGACTGATATCGACCACATGTTGGACCTCGTGACCATATTGAGGAGATCGTCTGTCAGGAAAACAAGTGTAAATGTTGGGAAATGAAAGAAAACTTAGTGAGAAACAGATGAAAGAATGATTGCAACTTGGGACGTTTACACTCTGAAGACGTTCAGTTATGTTCAATGTGAGTCAAGGAATTTTCTACTTACAACCGGAGTACACTCAGCAACAGTTTACCCAGAGTAGCAGTAGAACATTTCCAATCAACGAAGTACACTTAACAGACCAACTACGTCATCACAACATGTCGATTACCTACGAAGTCCACGATAAGTGAGCATTATTTTGTGAACAACCTGTAACTGACCGGGAATTCTATTATCAGGATGCGCTTGCCGTCTTCGGTTACCTCACAAGTGGTATCGCATGACTTTTTTGCCTAATGGGAATCGAGTTAAAATTTAGGGTCTGAGTTTGGCACTATTCACTGTCAGTGCAGCTTTTGAACCGGTAATTCTGCCCAGTACTTTAGTGATTGTGTACTGGAGGTCTGTCAGCAGTTTGTGACATCAACTCAATACAACACAAAACTTCTATCAGCTAGAGACGTAAAAGTGACTTTAAAACTTTCTCAATTATCCCCCGATGAAATATATGGTCGTTATTTCATTTACCAACCTTCCTTACTCACTTAATGTGGCAACCACTTTTGGTATGGTGAGAAAACAATCAGTTAACGTTTTGCACCTGAGATTTTTATTCACGACCAATGATTTACAGTTGGCCCTATCTGGTTCCGGATTGGCCTGCCACAGTAACTGGTGTCAGAGGACGCCTGCATTTTACCTTCATCGCAGACTGCACCATTCGTAGTTCCACTCAGACACTTCGTATCCAAGATGCGTATGCAACGAGACGTTCGTGGTCAAAGCGACTAATACTGAATAGGTAGATGGCATGATAGTTTGAAAGTTTAACCTCTATCTCTACGGGAGAAAAATTAGATGAACTTCAATGGTACGATCTTGGCTTTGAAGAGTGGTAGTGAAACGCACTTCTTCATAATGACTGCCCATTGATAATGACAAAGCTTGATAAAGTGTGGGATGATATTGGGTAGATGTTAGTCTTTACTTGAAAAGCTGGTACTACTTGCACATTTGCATACAACTGTGACAATTCCGACAAAGTTTCAAAACACTTCGTGAAAGTTTTCCTAGATTTGAAGCAAAATTTCACAAAAAATGTTAAATATTCATCTTGTTACAAGTTGCTGAGTGAAGTAACTACTAGCTCACCCTAGTACATGCACCTGTATACTAATCGGTGCTCAGTTTAAAAGATGATTTCATATTGGACGAGCTTCGACGGTTCAGGCTCGAGATCTGACTGCCATTTGCATTCCGTCAGAGAGCCACACAAAACATAGATATCTAATCCCTGGTTACAGTTGGCTAATTTCCTCGATCACCGAGTGAAGGCACACAAGTATACAATATTGCTTATAGAAAATCCATATCTTTTATCAAGAGGCTTACAAACACATGTTTTGATAATGAAATCTATTTATAATATGTTAATGAACTATGGTGTTTTTGGAATCGCATTCACGTAAATAAAAAAAATACAATGTCGTTGCAGAATGTGCACACTTTGTAGAGAACTGGCCTTGGTGTTAGTTCCAAAATCGGATTATTTACAACGAATTTAAAAACTCAGATTTGATTTTCAGAAAGCTTTGAAAAGCATTTGTTTGGAATGATTTTCAACTTGGTCAGGGAGTAATGAGGGAGCCCATGTTGACAGAACAGACAGGGATGATAGAAAATCTCTTCTCGGCAGTTTGGACAAATGAATCAAGTCAAATGTGACAGCACATACAGTTACTACAATTTTTCATAGTTCCCGTTTACTACCACTTCTACGTATAATCGACAAGAGTTTCAGTTGAAATACTAGTGTTTTTAGTTAAAGACAGTCGGTACACGAAATGGTGTTGCTATTTACGAAGTCAGAAGTAATTTTCTGAAAGAATTATTTATGTTCTCTATCAAGGATGGAAACCGGATATACTGAGGCATGCTAAAGTCTACCAGTGTTGAGAAGAGTGATTAACAGATAATAAATAGTTACAGCTCCTTTAAACAACACAGACTTTTAAATCAAACCCAGGATTGTACCTAGAATCAAGGAGAAGACAAAGCTGGGTAGTACAAGTTATCTTACCGTGCTACCGAACTCACTGCTCATATTTCACTCTTTTGAACAGTTTCAAATCACAATAAAACTTTCTGAATTATACCTATCGTTTTTCCGACAGTGGTGACTAGCCACTTCCTAGCAATGGTCGCCGGCGGGCATATAATGGCTGAAGATTCCGACACTGAGCACGACCTTAGTATCCATTCAGTCACACACAACCTGATTGCTTGAGCAGCAGTCCAGTTCAGTCAAACGTTAACATCAGTGTGCGGGACACGATCAACTTACTGAAAACGGAGCCTTAATCGTACGCATTCTTTTTGCACCCAAATCAGACGCACTAACGCAATATGCTTAATCTGCGTGCTCGAATTCACGGTTGTGTGTGATCTTCAATTCTCATAACCTGAGTTATTTGAATTTACTCAAACTTTATGACTGACTAGTCATTTTATTTTGCATTCTGGAGAAACGGGCATTTTTTGTTACACTATTTTGAACAGTTTGATTTATTTACTGATATACTACTGCTGCCTCAGATTCCGACTTTGCGTTCGGTGGAAAATTAATTACACTAACACAGTGTAACAGTCTGACTGCAGAGTTTTGTATAAATTCGAAGTTCCACCAACATTAAACAACACTTGATGTTCTGCTTTTGCGTAAACCAATGGACTTCTGACGGGAACGCATTACGTTACCTTAGATAATCAAATCGTTCCATTCATTTTTTGTAAACTTATTTGGCATTCGAGTGGTGAAATTGTACGTCGATTTTAGGGAACAGTATGTTCACTTCTTATGCTCACCTCAAGTAGGTCACAAAAGTAAAACTAGTGAAACGCAAACGATTACATCCATAAACTTTCTTTACCCGACTTCTTGCAGTAATAAAACCTTTTCCGACTGTTTATTAATCTATGAAACGTGTGCTTGTGACCTAAGGTCAGAGATTTTAGCCGTGGGACATCGTTTCTTTCTTTTTTACCACAGACTAAATAAACTCCTTTTTATATCGACTTACTGCAGCATCCCGACCTACCATTGTCATCACTGCACCGATTTAGACGAGCTTGTCATGTGCCAGATGATAGCAACATGCTTGTCCACATCCCGCACGGACACACCAATAAGTTGTGTTTGACATATGCGTTTTGGCTAATCCGCTTCAAACAGACGAGCAACAGACGACAACACTCCTGAGGAAGGCCACCCGAGGTGGTTAAAACGTAGAGTATTATAACTTGCTCATAACGTTGTGTTATTCTCAATCCATTTATCAAGACGAGCGTACTATTTTGTATGGGTCAAATAAAGAATCAGAGCTGGCTAGAAATGTTTAGAAATGGTTTGTCAATAAAGACCACAGAATAAAAGCTAGTGATTACAGGCTAAATACCGTCAGGATTGACTGAATTTCGCCGTGAGAACAGTGATAGTCAATCTGGAGAATCCCCTTCTCAACAATTGATAGCAGGTTTCATATTTACCTATTTAGTTGTTTACTGTTTGATTGACCCCTGATTTTGTTATCACCTCGTATGTCTCCACATCCGTTGATAAACTGTGTAGGTTGCATCAACTTGCGCTAAAATTCCGATGATAACGTTGTTTGTATTTCCATGCGTAGATCAAGCGCCAGTGTTAAGTTTCACTACCAGTCGGCTGATTTGGACACAGTGACAGCTAAGTAGTTCTTTACCTTTTATACCAGTGACAATCGTGCAAGTGAAGGATACTGTCTGTGGAGTAGATCATGCGCAACTGTCCGACAGTAGAATACTATATCTGAGGAAGTGTGCTGTTTTCATCTGAGGATCCACGACATGGTCACCTGATTACCAATCCAACTTCATTGCTTCACACTGCCATTGTAAACAGGGTTCAACAGTTACATATAACTAACTGTATACACAAGTTTTTAAAACAAAAACCTCTAAAAATGGTAGTCCCACAAAAGCGAGTCTCAGCTAATAATGATGAGTTCACTACAATCAATAAAATGGTTGAACTCGTGAACACTAAGAATGGTTAGTCGATACAGGTGGTCTCAGATCGAGGAATTACTTGTTAAGTCATAGTTGTCCATAAGACTGTTTGTGGTCAGTTGATTTATCACATAAATCTACACGATTCCACCTTTGTCAAAGAGACACAAATTTGACCCACCTAGTCGATTGCTCGTGTTCTACAGAAGTTTGCGTGTTAAATGGGAAAATCAGTCAGGTAAGTGTGACGTCCACTAAGAAACTCCTTAGCCTGTCGACTACGGTTCTAATGATACATTTTACGACTGACTTATTTCAGTTTTGACAAGTTATACTAATAGAAATAAGAAGGTTTGCTGCAACTGCACTGTCGATTTAACAATACGAGCAGTCTGTATGATAAGCGAACGTAGTCCCAAGTCCATCTTGTATTTCAAATTCCGACGCAGTAGTGATACTATAATATTTGTTTTGCTTTCGTTACTCCTTCTTAACACCTTTGCATCCGTGCTGAGTGGCTTTCGTGAGCTATTTTGTGCTTACCGTAGTTTGTATTTCTCTTATTTGCAGAATTCTTGTGAGATCACTTCGTTCGGAATTTGGTATCTCGCTATGGCCACAATGAACATATTGTACCTTACAAAACCATTCGCCGTAGGTTATGTGCTCTCACTTTGTCTCTCGGTTCTACCGGCTTGATTAATACCAAATGATTATATCATTTGTCTCCCCCAGGCCACTCGAAGAATTTTTCAATTTCAAAAGGACAGTCGTTTATACTACTCGTCGACCATCAGTAATACAATTTCAATGCTCATCGGTGGCGTTGATGGATTCCAGCTTGAAATGATCGGGGAGACCCGCTTGAACAGTCACTCTACTGTATCATTTGGTAGATTCTATATGATATAGTGGGTTGGGTAAGTAACTCAGTGTAATTGTAAAATTTCTAGGGAAGTGCTTTGTGCAAACAAGAGGGTCTGATGCGCACTAACCTACTTCTGATCATACTAAACGACAGCCGGTTTGCAGTTACCCAGCCTGACAGAACGTTCCTATCCCCCATAAGCTTTTCATTTTCTGCTTACTGGTGGCTGAGTTTTCGTGAATTCAGCATATATATATATATAACAGTATCAGGATGGTGACAAGGTGTAGGTTATCGAGCACGAACAACCTGAAGAACTCGTTGTTTCACCAGCGGTGGGTCATTCGACTGTCTCAATCGTTTCCAGATTCCCATAGAATTCATAAGAAGTCAGTTATGCGAACAGCTGTTTTCGGTCATTCTCATCGGGCTTTTACAATTACATAGGGTACATGCATTTCATATATGAAAAATTAGAGCAAATTAAATAGGTCATTGGAATCATAGACATGGAGCGGATCACAGTCTACTAGAGGGGGGTGAGAATGTTGGTGAATGTGTGACACTATCACCGGTGCCTACCCTGAAACATGCTTACGGCGATGTCAAACGGTGCACGCCTACTTGGGTTTAAAGTGGTTGTGAAATAGTTGGCCAAGGGTTTGCACGAACTGTTTTTCAGTACACAGACGGGGGTTGTAGAGTCTAATGGTAATTCCCTCGACCATTGATAACAGTCGCAATCTGACAGCTCTGGAGTGGGCTTGACGAACCTTGTAGATGACTCGGAAGGCTTCATCCGGCTCAATTTGATGACCAGTGTCAATTAGATGGGAACCGCTTGCACTGGAAATGGGCTGTATCAAACCGTTGCGAAGCCATTGTGGGAGGTGTTCACGAATCCTTTCTGATGGACGTCTTGTAGTTCTCTCAACATAACCGGCTTGGAAACAACAGGTGAGAGGATAAACACAAAAAGACGGAGAAAACCTAGGCAAGCTATCTTTGAGGTGTGGCACCAGTACCGGGCAGGTATTGAACGATACAATGACCCGTGCTGCAGGATAGGCATTGTCGACTGCATTACTAATTCGGCGGGTGATAATCTCACTGGTGGATTCTCCCTTGTATGATAAGGTGATGAAGACAGGTTTTTTATCTACCGTCTGAACAATTTCATGCCTCAATTTTGGTTGCATGTTCTTGTCCAGGAATCGTTGCGGATATCCATTCTGACTTAGCACATCTCGAATGTGCTGGAGTTCATCCGACAGAGTATCTGCCGTGCATATCCTTTTGGCTCTGCTTGTCAAGCAACAAACCAAATTCCGTTTATACTTCAGCGGAACAAAGCTGAGGAAGTGCGTGTACTGGCCAGTCCACGTTTTTTCCCTATGAACTGCTCTTTGAACTGATCCACTAATTCTACGGAGCATGACAACGTCTGGAAATCATAGTTGGTTATTCATCTCTAATTCGACAGTGAATGCGATGTTGGGATGGGCACGGTTAAAGTCAGCTAGTAAAGACCGTGTATTATCTTCGTAGATTATGAAGCAAAATATATTGTCTACGTGGCGCTTATAGAGGCAGTAATTATCGACGTCATGACGTAGTTCGTTGGTTTCTAGTTTGGCCATGAATATGTTTGCGAGCAACGGACCTAACGGAGAGCCCATTGCTACGCCATTACATTGTCCATAGAGCTTTCCAATGAATTGTAACTGGACGTTTGAGTTGCAGAATAATGGTAGCTCTTTTAGTTGGCGATGGGAATGGCGACGTTGAGCTGTCTGTTTTCAATGTAAGCGCGCAGATAATCAATAGTTTCTCTTAACGGCACGTTCGTGAATAACAAGATTACGTCCAAAGAAACCATTTTTTAAATTTTTAATATCCACTGAATCAACTGCGTCGACAAAATCAAAAGTATCTTTTAGACTGACCGGGGTCGGTTGCGATTCGATTGAATGAACACTGGATATATCGTGGAGCTTTTTGGAGTTCACCGTTGCCACATACACCTGAAGATGTGGTTCTTACGGAAGTCTGCAAGCCACAGATAGTTGACGCTAATGGTCATTTTTACAAATCACTGAAGTTTATGGCTTCGATTGCCTTAATAATACGTGAGAATGTCAGCATTTCACCACAAGCCAGACTATCACAATTCGAACTGCATCATACTAGATCACTTAAGATAAAGTTCTCGAAATTTACAAAGTGCTTAGTAAGTTGTCGATTAAAACCTGTTCACTGTGTTCAAATCAACAATCCATAAAACCAAACTGAGCTTGACTTAACGTCTATTTAAATTGGGACTATCGCTCAGGTCACGTTGACAGATGTACAACTTTTGTTTAGAAAACAATAGTGTAGCGAACGAGCTTGTTTTCGGTTATTCGTCATCAGGCTAATTACAAAACAATTTATATAAAACAGAGTTGTCAGGGCGAAGCGGACAAAAACAAGTAGCTAGTTTGGATGAGGTCAAACACGTCATCGGCAGACACGGAAACAACGTTTTGGTACGATTACGTCACCATTATGACGCCAACGGAACCATGGTTTTTTGTTTACATAATCTACGTTGTCTGTTGTGATGACATTGGCATGATGATCTCTCCGTCACTGACCATTTGACACAACAGGATTCATTATCAGACCTCGAAAATTTGGACATTTTTTTGGTCTGTAACTACCGCCTTTTGCCCTGCGACAATCACTCTGTTAACATTGTTTTGAACGAGTTCTCATCACTTTTGACGTTATCGTTATTTTAGTCAATGGCTGTCAAACAGACGGAGATTCTGTCACCAGCCTGTGGGTTAACTGACATTCCGACACATTCCAGCAGTTTTGGTTCTTCTAACGTCCAGTTGGCTGTTGTAAACATTACGCAATCCTTGCTGAGCGGAATAAATTACTGACAGGTGTGTGTCCTTGACCAATACGGACGTCCATCACACTGTGGTCAACAACTGCACTCCTGTCAATCTGCTCACAACAGAAAGTGAACAGACTGTTTGTGCATATTCATTTCTTGTGAATCTGAGGGATAAACACTAGTAGCTAAAGATGAGGAAAAATAACTATAAAATACGCCTAAAGGCTAAAATCAGTCAAAAAGATACAATTATTGAGAGAAACCTTTAGTCTCTAACAGTATGTGTGTTCCTGAATTGCCGAAAAACTGCAATCAATGGAACTCTGTCAAGCGTTTGTGCCTACGGGTAACTGCTCCAGACGGATGCAACAAATCTTATTTGGGCCACGTTTGAACATCTCAAGCTTGAATAACTTTCAGCAGGCATCGTCGTTCATCCATTGTCACCAGTAACCGCAAAATTGTATTAACGGAAATATACTCTTTGTTGCAACACCAACAAAGAACTGAACATTCAGAACTTATGAATGCACCCGGCTTCGTCTTGCCTAAAATCAGCGACAAAAACAGTATGTCTAAACGAGGCTGAGCTACGAAACTGAGCTGGGAGCTCGGATATTTCACAGTTGGACTCTATTTTCAACCCGTCTCAGTGTTCCATATGGAATTCATCAAATGATTCAGAGGATTAACTGCTCCAGCAGAATTTTTCAAACAGTCCACACTGGAATTTGCTAACCGTACCGGTAAGTATTGAAATTGTGTAACTGATAAGTAATGTTACAGAAAGGTTAATTTCAGTAGAGGCCAGATTGTAAAAATTCCTACCTTCTGATGGACTAAAATTGGTGATTGAGACAGAATGGCTAGACTCCACTGAGTTCACATGCAAAAGCTCCGGAAGCGACTTCGTAGCTCAGCCAGTGTTGTGAACCAGGAACACGGAGGGCGCAAAGGTTGTTTATTTCGGAAACTAACACGGGTTAGGTGTTCAAACAAGACAAGAAACAAAAACACTCGTTTGCATATGGCAATC
>LUCH01001047.1:0-55233 GCA_013368495.1 Paragonimus heterotremus
TGACTTCGGTCACTGTGACAGGCTAATCCGCCTCGGATGCCGCCAACCAATCTACCTGACTCTGGTCGCGCTGAGTTATGTTAGATCACTATCTTCCCGGTTCAGCTGAGTTTGTCGAACAACACCCATGACTATCTGGACTAATTTATCATGGTGGAACCATATCACACTCTGGGAACCTAAATAAGTGAATGACGTGCGCGTAATATGACACTGTTCACAGGAAATTGTTAGTGGATAAGTAAGATCTTGAATAGCAGTAAGGTTTGACTGTTACTTTTGGCTTGAATGATCACGAATAGGTCGATAGCATTCACTCAGCTGTGTGTGTTCAGAAGGCGTGGCGCAGACAATTAATTCGGTAGATTATTCCATGTTGGTTACGTATGCGATATGACGTATTAAGTGTATTTAATCCGTTTCGGAAGGTGTTTGGTTGTCCATCTATACAAGTGATTACTGATCTACCGATCTAGATTGTCGAATACCCTCATTAATATAAAATGTCTGATTTGGTTCAGGACTTCAGTACATCTGTAACATGAGACAGCGAAATTTGAGTTGTGTTGTGAACAGTTATATGTAAATGACTGAACATTAACTACATTGTAATGCAGAAGGAAACCGTACAGCATACGTCACGCAAACTTGTCTATGGAGTGTATCGTCAGAAAAAATGACTGACACTGGGTTGTACTTTTCCCCATTGAAATCTAATTTGGCTGCGACACTTCGAACCGTAGACGCTCGCAATTTATGTAACACAGCGTTATTACCTTTTTCTGTCAAGTTCATCACAAGGAAAGTACGGTGTGCCTTGATGGCATCTAGTAATGAATTGTAGTATTCTCCAGAGATCAGTCTATCCATTGCCGAGAGTTCCCCTAAGTGAAAGGCTATATTTGATGCGCCTCATTGTGTATTGTTTGGATAACGCCGAAAACATATCTTTTCAAACTGGTGAACTTAAACGGGTATGTGGGTTATGTTTTAGGCCTATTGAGAGTGCACCTGTGTGTGCCCTAAAGCGTTCATTTGAACGCAGTACTTCGTTCCAACAATCCACAAAGTGACAACGCAACCCACAATTTGACCTCTCATCTCATGAAGTCAGAATTGCCGCTCGTATTTACGGCATGTACCTGGATTAGTGATGGCAGCATTGACGTGCCATCAGATATTTGAGCTCATTAGCCCACTGAAAGTGTCAGTCAAGTGTACATGGACATTGCTAGGGAGTTCCAATTTTAAACGTTGTCACTGTCAACAAATAATTTTAACCACAAATATTAGGGACGCCGAGTAATTTAAAAACGGGATCTACCATTAAAAACTCCTTGGGGGCCCCTGTAAGAAACTGGAAGCAGTACTCATACATGAACTTTTGGGGACAGCTAGGGAAAATATCTCTTCAGTTCAGAGCATAAGAGTAATCAACTTCCAAATCTCTTAAAAACAACATTATATTTGAACGCCTAAAACATGCAGCAAAATCTCAGCAATGGATGGTAGGCTACCTCAGAAAGAACGACCAAAAACAATGTGTCAGAAGTCGTGTGCACTAACTTTGAAAAGCTTTGAAAACCAGTTAGAGACAAAAAATGTAAGTAGAAGCGCTGAAAGTTTTAGACCAAACGTAAAATGTGGTTGGTTTGATTCATACACCAATTTGTGTTCCCCAACAGCCTAAATTACTTAGGGGAATGGATAATCATATAGCAAATAACATGAAAGTTTCCGGTGCTATGTTGCGTTCCAAAATACTCCCTTCAAAAATGGTCACAACTGCACCAAACCATTCGCATAGTAAGTTGACATCTGTCGTTCATGAGAAAGACTTGTGATTAATCATCCACGTATTCATCAAACTGGTTTACTTTACTGAGTAAAACCGCATATAGATGCATGTGGTTGTGTTTCAGATGTACTATCATCCGACTAGTCTACGCATAATTTCTGGTTCAATCCCCACATGTCCTCTTAATAAAGTAGCTTAGTGTAAAAATGTGCGATTCTCCTCATCTGAAGATGCAGCACATTGACGGTCCTATCACAGATATTTGAGGGGGGCGTTATATATATTTATTTTATTTTGTTAGTAACTAACTTTGTATAGTTTATTTGTAGCACTAAACAAGATGTTGCACTCGCAGGAATTACGACTACATGTTACATGTTAACTAGTAGAAACAAAGTGTAGTTTTGTTAGATGGAAAAAAAGAATAGTATTCAGCGCGATTGTCGATAGTTATCTAGGAAATGGCAGTCTGACAATAATGACACCGAAAATGTTTACGAGAAACATGGCAACAGTATGGAAAACGCAGGACAGTGAAGAGCTGTAGTTGAATTTGATCTACGGAAGACGATTCAAGACTTGCCGAATAGTACCAAGGCTGTTTTCCGCTATCTGACTGCAGTATGAGAATTAGTTACGATTGGATGTGTGCACGTTGCTGTTAATTGATAGTAAAACACAAATCCAGCCACAAAACAACTTGGTTCATGAAGTACATCGTTTATTTTACATAATAACAACAAAGGATATGTACAATAGTTGGTTGACTGTAACGATTCAACTTATACAGCATCGTGTTAGCTGTTTCCGCCGTCTACTCCAGCCACTTTCGGATAAGCGTAGAAAAATAGTGGCATTTTGACCACATTATGTAGCTTTATTGGTAATCTATGGATATTTTATAGTCACTCACACACGCCCTCCTAACATATGGTCTGCAGGAATAATTGCAAAATCCAAACAACAACACTCCGAAGTGTTTCCCGCATATATTTATTGTATTATCGAGAATACTGGTCCAAGTAAGCCACAGCTTTTATACGAGTACATGTTGTGATTAATCTGCGTCGTTGGCAGCGCTGTAGTTTTGAGCTCTTGGAGACAAGAAAAAGATAATTTGGATGGAAAATTATTGTACCGCTACCAAAATAACTGATGGAACGTTTTAGAGAGATGTATTAGGAAAGGTTAATCACTTCCTTTACGAGTTTTTGCGGTAAAACCTGTCATTTTTTAGACGAGAACAAATCACGAAAAATCCGGACTGCAATTGGATTCAAACAAGTGACGGAAACAGCATACCCGGATGTGCTAGGTGCTCTGTCAGCTGAGCTACGGAGCCACTTCGGAAGATCAAAAACTGCACATATGAAACCAGTTACTCATCCATGCCGCGTGTGACCAAGATGTTTTTATCGCTAGTTCTAATCCATCCGAAGTCCAGGTTTTGTGCAATCAGGTCTCTTCTGACTTATCAGGTCTAATAAGCCATTTACCAGCAATATGCCATTTTTTGGCTAAAACCAAGCAGCTATATAACGCAAGACTTTGGTGAGGAACTGATCGCTAACAATCATAGAGGAATAACGTGAAGCAGTCTGGCCTAAAGTGTTTTTCATGACTTTTCTGATAGGTGTTTTGAGGTAGCAATATGAAACATGAGTCATGAATCACAATTCATAGGTTGGCTTTCTGTGGAGTGTGGATAATAGTTCAAGTCGTTAAATGTCAAAACTCCCGCAGCGCTGGATGAGGATTATTAACAGCCTGCAAAATCATGAGCCTTGTCATATTTCACAGATTATGAGCATCTTCGGTGGTTTGTCATGATTCTATCTAGTGTTCTTCATCAGAACCTTCAGGTTCATGTAAAAGTAGTCTCAATAACAGTACTTTTATTGACTAACTGGTGAATTACAGATCTTGAGAGTTGAGTCAAGTCAACAAAACACAAAAACAATGGTCCACCAACAAGGGGTATCCTCTGGATCATCGCCAGTCGGCTCTTTTATAGAAGACGGTTCTCATAGGCAAACTGTCAACTCTGTTCCGACCTGCCAAATGACGCACACGAAGTGGTAGCGTACAGTTTTTGAATGCTAACGAATCAGCCATTTTTTGCTGTTAGTGACCGTATTTCTAGCCTGAGGAAGGTGTGTAGTATTGATTTCGTCTATAAGTGATCCTTGGCGATTTGATGAGGTCAGCGAAAACCATTCGTATACATTGTTTACAGTTTCGTAGGAGCTCTGTTGTGAATTAGATTCATTCTACCAACACTGAATCCACCTTACTATTGTGAACAGCATTTAACACTGTAGTCGTGTCCCTTTTCACTAGTGTAAGCCGTGCTTTTCCTTCATGGTCGTGAGCGGTGATAGTCTGCAGTTTTTGCTTGATAAGCAAAAGCAGGCTTGGTATGATGACCCGTTTCCAAATAATTTGTTTCTGATACAAAATGAATGCATATGCAGTGCAAATTAAACGATTACGCTCAAACTCAGGACTGTTTACATGTACTTAGGTGTTCGTCGTGAACCGCGGATCCGTTCCTCGTTGGCGTACCCCGAGTACATTGAAACGGACGTCTCCAACCTGCCTTATCTGACTATGATTTGCGTCTTTCCACAATCGCCTTAAATACCCTTCATGGAGCAGCTGGCATGCCTGTTTTGTGTGCCACTGATCGTTCCAACCACAGTTGCCGGCGTGTTAGTTCGGACAGACGAGTCTCGGAGTCTGGCTACGTAACAACAAAACATACAGCTAGTACATGCAACATACACAACTAGCAACATAAAACCATTGCACAAATCTCGATTTATTCGAGACAAAAGTACGGTCTAGACGCGCCGTTTCAGAGCCGTTCTGAAGAATACAGACTGCTATAAGCAAGTATGTAATGAGTAAACGTGGTATTTGGTTTCAGAACGCAGTCCAATGACCACGCAAGGTTTAGTCATCCACGGTAACGGAGTGTGTCTTGTTGAACAGTTTATATCTCTCTCCGTAGTGTATCGTTTGTCGGAATACTGACAAAATGTACTTGACACATTCGCAGGTTGTGAAACTATTTTAGTTCTGCGGACTACATGACAATTTCAAAGAAGAACCATGCCTGAAATGAATCAAACTCACTCCTTTGTACCTTACAGTCCACTGACCTTGAGGTGCTTGGGATATCCTATTCACGGAATGAAATTTCGGCAGGAACAGGTAACCCAATACTCATCGACGTACTGCGGGTAAAAGGCATAAGAAAGTGATTTTTTCTCTCAGTATTTGCCTATCACTGGTATTTTTTAATTAATTCGGTTGAATACGGAGCTGTGTGCGTCCGGGTGTTGTATTCCGCTCGATTATTAACTTTCCGCGTGGCAGTATACTGAAGAAAGTGGCACGGTCAACATCACTGAGTTTTAGCGTACAATATTGCCTATTACTGTGTAGATCTGATCATCTGACCAGCGTTTTGTGAGACCACATTCAGTTGGTAGTTCCATAGCTTTTGTGAAGCCATTAGTTGCTGAATGAGCTGTTTATGTAATTAGTTCAATGGGGTTTACAAATGTTCGCATTATAGTTTTTAACTCATTAAATGAGGTTAAAATGAACACACCAACAAATTTGTAACCTATGTTAAGCATTCATTGGATCCTACACAAGGACACGCAATAAACCAAGAGTTATTTAGTTTTTTGATCAAATGCGCAGCAGGAATGAGGCATTAGTTGTAGTGAATGTGAACTAACTGGGTACTCAAATTGTTTAGCAGGGAAGGGCGTCCAAAAGGGAACAAACACAAACGAGTCGACGGCTGATCACCAATCAACGGGAAATGAACCCACTAAAGCAATCGGGTATAGATAAAAGTGAGAACGTCTCAAGCAATGCCAAACAAGAAAGTTTCAGTAGACAAACAACGATAATTACTTTTAAAAAAAGAAAACGGACATTGTATAAGTGCAGTCACAGTGCAAAATTCATTTTGACTGTTCACTGCACACAGCAAAATTAAGGGAAATTTAGGTTGATCTATCTAGAAGGCAAACTATTCATGCTTCAACGAATTCAACGTTACGAATTGTACCAAACATAGAACGACAAACGTGACAGACTAGCTTCAGAAAATCCATCTGCCGTTTTGATCACACTTTTTAATGTTTTGGTCCCTGGAATGATTGTATCTGTTGATGAAAGTAGTGTTTGTATATTGATCAAACTTCGCCAGTTGATACCAGGTATCAGGTGTGTATCAAATATTTGATAGAGGTTAACCGGGAACTGATACCTAATGAATGACAACACCCACGATGCCGATGGTTTACCTCTGACGAGGTTATGACGGGGAAAATAATCACTTGTAATTCCAATTTTTAAATACTCACATATTCTAGAATTTCGCAGCCCACAAATTTTATGCACAGGTCTCATAAGTGTTACTGGCTCCTCTACATCGTTACCCGGACTGCACAGGGTCACAGACTATGAAAACCACAATATAACGAGCAAGCTGGCTTCGATGATTCTTCTTCCTGCTAAGTAGATCATAGTCAGACAAAACTTTTTACAAAGCATAGATCAATTGGGAAAATGGATAAAGAGTAGGTTGATGGGTTCGGGCTAATCAGTTTCATGTAGTAAGTATGGCATCACTTGGACGATAGATGTTGACCCATTATTAGTACGGAGTTTAGCTGATCAAAACGTTTTTAAGCGCGAAGGAATGGCTTATACAGACGGATTCCAATGACTAAGGATTTTTTTCCCAGAGTTCGACGTTTCACTACCATTGGCTGGGCAACTTTTACTCAATAGATTTAGTGAGGCGTGTCGGTCACATGGACAGATTGGTTCAAATTCACCTGGTATACTAATGAACGTTTCCAGCTAAGTCTAGTAATCCACTAGCTAACCAGGCTAACGGATACTTACGGATTTGTTCACGTCACTATCCAATCACATTGATCTGGCTGCATACCACAATTCATATGAGTTACAAAGTAAAATAGGATTCCTTTTCAATCTATATAGATAAATACTGACAGTTTACTGTTGACAAAAAGCTAAAGCGTATTAGGTATTTACCTATTTGAACCCGCTATGACATAGAAATGACCAGAGTATCACTGGTTTGAAATACTCAACATCTGAAAGCGTCGACAAAATCCTTACTCACTCTACCAATCAATGACAAATTTTAACAGTTTCAAACTGATAGGCAGTGTGAGAGTTTCCATAATTTAAAAGAGACCCAAGTTACGAAACGTCTGAAATTCAGCTGGAATCAAACCACTGACAGAAACCGCACATGGCAGTTGTCCTACCAAGTGAGCTACGAATTTGCTTCCAAGCTTGTTGGTTCTTTTGCTGGTTCGAATCCAGCCAATGTCCTGAGTTTTGCATCTGGATCTGTTCTAACGGTTCAATATAAGTTTAAATATGGTTCGTCAGTGACCACTTTGACAGATGAAAAGTCATTATAGTCAAAAAGATAATTCAAGGCATTCATAGGTTTTCAACTATTTGAGCTGCCGTTAACTATGGCGGTGTGAAAAGCGTTTGCGACTGAGTCACCCTAGTTACACGAAAAACGTGCTCAGTGGTCCGTTTTATCACGACCCCGTTTATACCCGTTGTCAGGGCGTTTTTCCCATAAGGCAAAACTCAACCGCACGCATTCCTGAATATCGCACATGACACAGCAGCGGACACTTCCAAAAAATGAGTACATGCGTGCTCATTGTTCGTTGTCCTGCAAACCTACATTGAGGAACTTGCTTGCTTGCATGAAAGCAATTAGTAGGAGGAAATGAGGTCAAAAATGAATGCATCTTGCACGCCATTGGAATTGAAAGGCGCCTTCAAGTCAAGTCAGGATGAAGATGATAAATGACTTTGCAGCTGGAATAGCCAACAGCAATCTCTCCGGACATCGTGCACTCAGTGTTAAGTATCATTCACAGATGACTGGAACTCCTACATTCCATGGACTTTTCAGTTAGACTGTACGAACAGAACTACTAAACTCGAGTCGCGTCCACTTTACATTTCGTTTTTAATGTATATTCTTATTGCGCTTATGGTTCGAGCTCCGGGCAAACTTTCATGGAATAACCGTATTGACCGCTGCGCCATATACTTTAACCTAGCCACGTTCAATATGCCAATGCAAGTGCACAGTCATATTCGATTGTGAACAATGATCAGGTTGTCATATGAATTGAACACCACCCACAACTGATCGTAGTTGTCGCATTCCCATAAACTTTCCAGTCAGTCCCTTTGGAAAAGAAGTATTAGACTCGAGTTTCGCTCCTTTTACAGCTCATCATTAGTGTATATCTTTGCCACGACTAGGACTAGAGCACTGGTCACGCTTTCATGAGGCAACCGTGTTGACCACTGCGCCAATAACCTCACATTAGACACATTAGATCAAGACAGTTGATTCATGACAGCGTCATCAGAGTTCTAGCCCTAGTCGTGGTAAAGATATACACTAATGATGAACTCTAACAAGAGCGAAACTCGAGTCTAATGCTTCTTTTCGAAAGGGGTTGACTGTAAAGTTTATGGGACTGCGACAACTACGTTCGGTTGTGGTTGACCTTCTATTTATCTAAAAACCAAAATCCCCTACTACTTATCAGTGTTCAGGTTGCCTGATCGCCTGTTGACGCGATACAGTAATTGTTCTGCTAATTTCAACCAGTGGCCTTAAGCCTGCGACTTCTCTCCAAGTTGAACTCACAGAAAGCACTAAGGATGTTGAGCGACAATTTGTTTATTGGTGAGAGGAAGTCCTAATCGTCGGGTCGTCGACCGCAGTTAACAGAAAGGCCACTGTGTATAGGGAGCGGAACAGTGTGAGCACTACTGACGAGCGAATATGGCCGTGTTTACATATGGTGATTGATTTGAGTTTAAGATGGGCTCAATGATACCACGGTCAGTACGGTTTTCTTTATGTAGGATGGCCGAATTTCTAATCCCGATAGTGGTAGGGCTATGCACTACTGACGAGCTTAACCAGTAGCGTGCTTCTACCTTCAGAATTCCGTAGAATTTACTGCATTATAGCCAAGATTATTGCCTCAGGACTAGCTGAAGGTCATGACTAAGCCACCTGTCAAATACGGTGCCATATGTCTCTTGCCATCTGTCCGTTTTCCGATGTGGGTGGGCAAAAAGATGACTGGCACAGACAAGCACCGATTGCTCATTCTGGTCAGGTTGCTTGACTTTAACTTTGACAATGAATCTCAAACCGACTTATCCGTGGAAAAACTGAATTCGGATAAGTTTGTCAATCTTAGCAAAAATTTTGCAAACTTCTTTAGAATAATCTCGTTCACTTATACTATGAATGACGGAGGCCAGGTTTTGCAGTTCGGAATAAACAACAGCGGGACACACCAAACAATTACACATACGAAGCTTCTACTGTTAAGAACAGCTTACATTGTTCTATATTCTGGAGTAGTTAATTGAAAGGGGCTGACGACAACGAAAACGTCAAAAATTTGCATTTCCCGGTCTAGATGAATATATATTCAACCTATGAGTGGGTTGTTTATATGAACTAATCAATAACAACTCAGCTAGTAACTCAATGGTTCGTAATACAAGATACAGAAATAAGGCAAGGAACATGACAGATTTAAATACCTACCAATCTTGCTTTTAACCATGTAACTGCTTCGTGTTCGTTGTAAGCACACTCGGTGAAGCAAGCATTTCTTGTTGTTTTAAACGCTAACGAGTTTACAGGATTATCGTAAGCATACGGTGATCATCCTGGAGAGAAGAATCAGAAAGTAGTCTGCTTAGATGAAGAGCTGTTCAAGTAACAATATGATGAGGATAAACCGGAGACCTCTAACATGATATCAGTAATATGTTGTTGTCAAGAGTAAAACTCGATGTTCTGTTGGGAAAATAGTTGATCTCTTGTGTACAGAACCGAACAACTAAAATACCGTTTACTCTTACAAACAATGAAAAATGGGTCTGGGCATACTGTTGAGTTTAGAAATGATCGATGACTTTCAAACCATTCCACTGATTTTCAATAGTCTAGGACTGACTCCTGATCATCGCTACTAAATTGTCTAGTGAACCATTATAAGCGTACTTGTATAACAGAGCATACTGAGAGGTACTTCCCGTACAAATCAACAGAGAAGGGAGACAAATCACATCATGTGACCTCTGCGGACAATCGGAACACCGGTTGCACTACCAGTGTTCAGTGTGGCAAATTACTGGACTGCAAGCAGTCAGCTTTGATTAACCTGAGGTACTGGAGACCCAATTTTCTTTCACGTAAAATCTTCGCTAATACTGAGTGATGAAGCATCCAGGTTGCTGCATCTAAAGTCACATTTAATGATTAAACCTAAAAAGGAACGACCCTTGTAACTGATGTGTTACCGACTTCGACTACGTTTACTGTCAAATCGGCGCACCCCGACTGTCCTGCACCATATCCGGATTCATCTGCCTAAAGAATACTTGAATTTGACAACTTTCGTGTTACGAGCCAAAGTCGTTACTCATCATGAGCATGAGCCTTGCGTGAAACTCACTTGTGACAGGAGGAGTGAGACCATTTAGTTTTGAGCTACCTTACAATTCTTGATCATAACAAACTGGTACTCCAGTGTGGATTACGCTGATTTTGACGAATAAGGTGTGGATATGTAACGTATCAAATAACGTTACTCTCCATTGTTCACCGGCAGCAACCAAGCACTCAGAAACATACTGGGCAAATGCTGGAAGACGGTGACTGTTTGGTACTGTACTCTAAAACAACGATCTTATCCACTTGGCCTTTAGCCTCATAAGCTGAACAATTAGCAACATAAAATACATTGGATCCACAATAAGATGATAATTTTACAGGATACACCAATGCAGTTAGACAGATATCATAGCGGTGTGACCATGTGTAGATCAATGCAGACAAACTCTTGTAAGACTCGGGTTAGTAAACAATAACGTCAGAAAGTTGGTCCACCAATGAACTAACCATTTCAGAACAAAAGTGTATACCAAATTTTGTTCTAGGGGGAAAAGTATTTTACACTTGTTTACTAGCCAGTTCTTATCCTACCGTTTAGGAGATCCCAGCCGGGAAATCCGGCAGTTATTCTAGTATTAAGATGGACTATGTTATTTACGAATCGACGTGTTACTATTCTTAAACGACTTATTACTCGAATCACTGACTTTGTGGATTACCAGGCACAATGTAAAACAAAGGATTCAAGTTTTGAAACTTCTATGATAAGATTCAGTCATAAAAGCTTTGAAAAACGATAGTTCATACAAGTACTTGGAGAATATTCACGGTTTCGCGTTCTAAGTTCATTCCAAGATATCACGGAGAAAATATGTAAGGACAACTGGTGGGTGAAGAAACTTGAACGTTACCAGAGTTTTATAGTGACTTTAAAAGTAAAAAATTTGAAAGCAAAATTCATTCATACGGAAAACGTACAAAAAGTATATCAAGCAGAATAACTTTTGTCCTTCGTACGAACTGAGCTGAAAGGTGTGATCAGAAATATACGACCCATTAACAGTACATGAACCAAAACTAAATGAGAGCTTGATAAGAAGATGCAGCAAAACATTTTAACCATTACGCAGTGTTAGTAAAATGGTTATCGAAGTGCGACTCACACAAGAAGGGAAGTGTAATGAAAACGTAATTTTCGAAATAATACCTATTTAATATTTTGAGGAATACTTGATTTTTGATAGAACTTCAGTTAACAACGCATACTCTAAGATATAATGTAGAATAATATCGGCAACATTAATTTTGGAAACTGCAGCGAAAAAGTTAGAAGTAACACCGTGAAACAACAATTAATTCTTGTTACTAAAATAGTATGTAGAGTCTTATAATCTCTGATTATTGACAAGGGATTGGAAAATAAAAGTTGCATCATACACATCTGCAAGGTTTCCTCAAGAAAGAATTTGCAGATAACGAGACAGAAGCTTAAGTATCTGCACAGAGGTTAGATCACATGTGTAGAATAGTCAATTATGTTAGCATACACAACAAAACTGTTAAATCTTACGTTATAAATACCTGCCGACTGGAAAGCATGGTATGGAACTACAGTCAGTACTTATCGAGGTGGATTTTTGAATATAGGTCTTCAACCATAAAAAAAGTTTATGTTAATTGGTGGAGGACGCCGTTTATCCTTCCATGTTCCACTGAGCACAAGAGACCATCCTAAGACAAAAAAAATACGGTTATTGCGGTCCAAGTGTAAAGGTTCATTGTATTAATTTCAATAGCTGTTACGCTTCCAGTCAGTCATAGGCTGAAATCGATCAACCGTTTTGTGGTTGGCTTTCAGACGAATACCTATCCACCACAGCCTCAGAAGAGGTTAAGGAAGGTTTTTCAACCAGTGATTCAGTGAACAAATGTGTTGACCACAATTTGCGGCTTAGTCACCGGTGGTAGATTCGATTCTCTGGCGTTCGTGGTGCTGATGAGACTCATCTAGAACGAAACAGCTGTCTATCGCTCCGCTGGTGGCCGCTGGGATCAGCTGTTTTCAGAACCCATTCTCAACCTCTTCTGCGGCTGTGGTGGATGCTTGCTCGCTTGCAGACCGAGCATAAAACGGCTGATCGATTTCAGCTTATGACCGAATGGAAGCTGAACAGTTATAGAAACTAATGCTATCCTACAACCCCGGTGACCTTACTCCCGTGGTCTAGTGGATAAGTGTCTGGATCGCAACCTGCAGCCTATTCAGGAGTCGTCTGTTCGATTGTCTGGCGTGTGTGGTGCTGAGGAGATCCGACTAAATCAAAACAAATGTCCACCTCTCTGCCGATGGTCAACGGGACCATATGCTTGTGTTCGTCTTATTATTTGTCTATTACTTCCACTCCATTCTGTGCCAACTCAGTTTTCACTAAAATCGAAAGCACATCATTTTCCCCCTCAAGCCACAAGTACACTGACATTATGGGTGATCCCTACGCGTAATAAGAATGTTTTTCATTTAGGTTCGCCTAACAGACGCACCTTTATCATGACCTAAACACCAAAGCTTTTCGCCGTTATCTCATAAAGGACTTTGCTTAAATTGAGAAAATGCAACGAACAACCATAAAGCGGGTTACGACATTTCTTTTACTAGATCATCAAGATAACCTGAGTAACCCGAGACAGTTCTCAGTGCACTATCGACCCGTCAGAAGGGGCTGAATGTTAACAACTTGCATTTCCCATCAAACTTATAATTCGACATGAACTTTGCTCTTTCAAACCACTACTAATCAGTTTCCGTTTAATTCGCTAAACCAACAACACTTAGTAAGCAATGTGGTTAGAAGAGAACAAGTCCTCTGTCTGAGTATGTCCAATCTAGGAGAATGTAACAGTTTGTTGTACATACCTCATCAATAGGTGAACCAGAATATTGATTTTGAGCAAATATTCCTGACACCAATACGTGTTTTCAGTCTGTTCGATTATTAAAATCATTGCGACAGAGTGGGGATACGTTCGATCTCTCAGTATCAGTTGCGTCTCCACTGGTGTTGCTCACTTATTTAACTATAGACGATCATTTCCATAAAGATTATTGACCCATGAATGTGTGTTTTCAGAAATTGATGACTTAATTCACCCCACCGTGATTTACGTAGGCTTGGCGTTAAAAAACAGTGTGGACATAGTACCCAAAAGTCAGTCATACGCGGGCGTGGTTACGGTTAGCTGTGTGGGTAATCCCGTCCGCTATTGATGTCCATCATTTCGAGTGGAGTAATGTAGTTGTAGAGTGTCGTTCTGTTTCGAACGAATAAATCGTGACACGCGATTGTCAACATACGAATGCATTTACGAAGCATAGCGAGATGATGATGGGTATCATCCAGTCATGTTACTGACATACACGGATTACGTAAAGAATTGCGTACTTCTATCCAGGAGGTGAGAAGTCACACGGGGACACTTGCAGCTGATGGCACCAATTTAAAAGTGCAAATCAGAGGCGACACCCGGCAGCATGGTAGATCGTTATTATCATTGAAATAAGCTCGTGTGTACGAGAAGTGGATTTAAGAACGCATGTTTTCACACAGACTTCGCTTAATTGAATTTTTTTCATGTTCCGAGATGAAAACCGTAAGGATGATACAGCAAACGTGAAGCTAGTGATCTCATTTTGACAACAGGCAAAACGGTTGCTGAGCGATAGAAATGGTCTATGACGGACTCCCAGTCAATCTATATGAACCTAAACCGAGAAGTGCAAGACGTGAATAAGGAATTACATGAATTACGAGTCTTGAGGATTGCTATCAACCACAATATTATCACATAATCTCTCCAGTCACTTTTCGTGCGTCACTACAGTTGCCTGCATCTGACGTGCGTAGTCTCATTCCCCAGCCCTTACTGTTTTCTTAAACAAAGGCTTCAGTAGGGCCATTGTTCTTGTTTGTCAGATAACCGATCACGTGACAGTAGATAACAGTTTAGTTAAACATTTTTAAGAGTGAACCGAGTGATTAGTAAAACAGAAGAACAAACTGATATTCCTCATTGAAAAAACCCCACCCCGTCTACAATATGTTTTATAGACCAACACTGTTATCAAAAACACAATAACCATTCACGATAGCGTGCTGTTTAGAAACGCTTTTCTGTCCATGCAATAAGAAATCGTTTAACATATGAAAGCTGGGAAGGTAATTACGGCTTAGCATCATTGTCAGTTCAGCATCCAACTTTGTGCAAATTATTCGTCACATCATTGTCTCAATTAGTTCTTTCTGTCCAAATGTCCTTCATTGTAATGGGTTTGTGCCTAAAATAACAACATCTGACTTCAAGTCCAAACTTCCGGTAATGACAACTCAGAACCTGACAAACGCTGGAGTCCGCTATCTAGTTTTTCCTCCCTGCGCGATTACTGGAAGCACATCTGTCCGAGAAGTGAATTTGTTTCAACAGCCGTCACAGAATGTCAACAGATAACGACCGAGGACGGCAACTAATTAGTTGGTCTGTCTTCCACGAAAATCGTTGAGTTGTTCACGGAACAGTAGTCACTGTGTTTAGTAAGCCCCTGCCTGAAAAACGTGTGATGACTGTTGGTTGTTACCTATAAGACACTTCACTTCCGGAAACTGTTTTTCTTTTGGACAGGCAGTGGACAACATTTATAGAAAAACACCCCCAAACAGCTGTTTCTGTTTCTTCGATAGACAGGAAGCAGGTAAATTTGTCCTCTACCATTGAATTAACGTGCATGTGCAACGCAGTCGGCCCGAAGTATCCCACGCTTAAGTTCTCATCAAAGTCGAATGTTGTAGGGATAAATAGAGAAAGACAAACCACAAACGTTGATCACAACTGTCTTACATCAGTATTAATCTCGTTGGATTACTAAAACCCAGTCTGTTTCGTGAACCATTTCCGACTAATTCGTTTTTCTCCATTAGGATCAGGTCAAGTGAAGGATCACGTATTGATCGAATAGGTAATAAATACTGTTTGTTCCACATTTCAAGCATGATCACAAACAAGAAGCGACGTTATTTGCAAGTCTGTCTATAGGATGTAGGTAGTAGGCTACACCAGTTAAGGATTCATTACTATAAGTTTGCTTTGAACTGATGCAGAAAATTGCATGTTCCCAACATTCTTGAAAGAATTCTAAATGCTTAATTTAACAGTTTACGTTAGTAACATTGGTGCGTTCTTTATCGAGTAAGTTGTAAGCCTGCTGAAACGAATACCGGTGTCCTTTCCAGAATGTGATAGTGGAGTAAATGTGAATAATCCAGAGGACCATGTTTCTGAGGTGTGTAAAGCTGATGTGGAAGATTTGAATACACACATTATACATGCGACTTCAGTTCGTTTCACTTCAAATAGCGTCACGATTATTGAACTCGCCACTTTCGTTGTAAACAGCACAACACTTCATCTCAACAGAAGCTGCTTTTAGCATGCCAAACCATCTAAACTGATTTTATCAGATAAAATAACTGTTTGGTTAATTATATCAAATTACTAAAAACAAAATCAGTTGCCGACATTGTAACCTTAAGATGCTGATTGAGTTTTGGGACTGCAGACGTTTGTTTCTGTCAAGTTCCGGAGCTAGATAACACACAAGTTTAACACTGTGACAGACATCGTGACAGATACATTATATTCTAGAAATCCGAAGCGAACACTGACGACTGTGTTGACCACCCGTCAACAAACCAGAATCCTGTCCTAAAACAATTTGCCTTATGTTTCCTCTCGAGTGACCTATCTTGCGTTTAGAACAGAACAATCTTTGTTTTCAATCCCTACCGTCTAGTCCTCGTCTCTCGATTAAGCTGACTTGTTTACCGAATGTCGTGTGCACACGCAAACACTACAAGCGGTAGGTCAACTCGTAGACCCAGCTGTTTAACAACCACCCGTTCAAACACATATCACTGCGGTAGATATGGTGTTAGAACAAACTCTCAGCATGGGCGCTGATTGACCACAAAAAGTTGACAGGACGACATACTCTCTGGTGAAATGCATGGCTGGATTTCACCTCACTTCACCATGTCATTCTATACTACACTCAACTTGCATGTTATATAGACTTAACTGCAACCGGTATGTGCTCACCATATGGTTTAAGAGTGGATGAACTACTCGACATAACTTGTCAACGTCTTGTCAACCATGGCCTAGATGGTACTACCAGATGCCTATCATGACTGTCGGCATATCATCTACGAGGGCATTTGCTGTTAGCCTGGCAAACTGCTTATCGTGATTTTTGACAACACACCAACACAATCGCATAAGCTACCAGTTATAAATACAA
This sequence comes from Paragonimus heterotremus, assembly GCA_013368495.1. Taxonomy (NCBI): domain Eukaryota; kingdom Metazoa; phylum Platyhelminthes; class Trematoda; order Plagiorchiida; family Troglotrematidae; genus Paragonimus; species Paragonimus heterotremus. The sequence goes on from LUCH01001047.1 coordinate 16,678, forward strand.
AAAAAACAGAACTTTCTCTGTTTCAAAACACTGTCAGGAATGTGCCCATACTAACTAAAGAGTCATGATGATTTTATTCATCGTGTTCACTATGATTAAACATGGAACATGAATCAAACATAAACAAGAATGTGTTATGAAAACTGTGAGGCTACTAATGGAAAACAGCACAGATGTAGCACAAAGTTGATTTCTTGTCATTTTGATTCGAAACAAAATCACTAAAAACGGAAGTATGCACTGATACAAATTGACAGGTATTGTTGCGGCATTAACACAGTAAATAAACTCACGTCAATCGATAGTGATGAGCAACGGATGACCTAGTTATCGCAGATTAAAGGATTCCGAGTCTCAGAAGTACTGTTGTGTTAGCAGCTATGCTTCTCATTAGATTAGTTAATCACAACCTCGGGAACAAAGCTACAACAAACCATAGATAGCGAGTGTGGAGGTTTTTTAAAATTTATTTTCGTACTTCTTTCTGGTCTCATGGTCCAGACAACGTATGCTAACTGTACAGACACTTGATTGACATCGTATGTTATAAATCAACATTTTAGAATGATCTGAACAAAACAGTGAAGCGGCACTTACTAAACAGAATGAAGCAAAGCACACACGTTACTGAAATAAACGTTGGTAATGTTTCGTGTTATTCACTGAAGATGACTGTCTAATTAGTGAGTGAAATGAGAGATTCTCATGAAGATAAAGTCAAAGAAATGGCATAAAGGGACTAAGGGAGTGAGGCATCTTCATGGGTGGTAGCGGACGTCAGAATATGATTGTGAAGCTTTTCTAAGCATGGCTTGTGCTAATCGCTTTCACAGTGGATCAGGTCGACTAGAATGGTGCATAGTTAGTGCCAATTTTCTGGTTGGTCGGATGAAACGTCATCGAGCAGACAAACAACAAGAATCACTTAAAACAGATCGAGCGATGGCTAGAAGGGAGCTACAGAGGGAAAGAAGACAGTCACAATTGTCAATTGTGGAAAATATCGTTAGCAATTAACAAGGAATTTAGTAGTTTAACAGGTGACGGATGAGATTGAAAGCAAGTACAAACTCGAGAAAAAGAATTTGACGGTATCAGGACAGCAATTTTCAGCAAATATGCGTTTTTAATTCCCTTAAGACTTTGTATATTTGCCAACGATTCGCATGGCTACTTATTTTTTTCGTAGTTGCTAGATTCTCTTCACCTTCGCAAAAGACCTGATGGAACAAAAAGGCGATGGTAGGCGATCTGAGTTCAGTGTAGCCCGCAAGTGTTTCATTTGGATCTTCAAGAGCACATAACTCAAACCGCAACACTCCGAAAGAGAAAAAAAATTGTTACGTCTATCCCTTGTTTAAAAATTGGTTACTCTGCCAGTACTTCATTTCCGGTTCTCTTGATTTCGAAAACAAAATCAACAGTAGTCATCACACCCACCCCCGAATGAGGAAGAATCAGTTGAACTGTTTGAGAAAAGCCTTTTTTTGACAAAGACAATAAAGACTACGTGTCGACACTGGCAAATACCTTATTTTATCACTTTCGACAAAATTTATTTAAGATCATTTGCACAATGCACCTCTTTCTTCAAACAGTGTGTGTGCGGTTCATAAGGGACTTGTAGGTTGTTTCTTAGAGGTTCACATTTTATTTAGTGAAGAACAGTCGTAACTTTTCTGCCTACAGTGTTTCATTCAATAAGTCAAAATCATGTCCGGGAACTATCTTCAGCGGTCCAACTCCCTTCTTCCTAAGATTGCCGATTGCTTCATAGACAAGAATAATGAACTGTATTATCTAAAACAGGAGACCACAACTTATGTTTGCAAGCTAACCATAATGCATTAGGGTGACGGTAAATTAGTGTCCTCATCTGCCTAATGACCTGTAGTTTGAGCCGTAGCTGGTCGACCGAAGCAAGACTTCCCTTTGTAAACCCGATGAATTAATCAAACTACTAATGTGGAAGTAAAAACTAAGATGCCCACAGAATGACAGATTTAGGTGTCTCTCGCAGATATGATATAAGTGGTGGAAATCTATTCGATTCATCGCCTATTCAAACCCCGACAAAACAGACGGTCTAGCAGAGGACTAGTCCACTACTGGTTCAAGATACCAGGTGAGGGTTCGACGAACAGTTTCATCTTCCGCTATTTGCCAGTTTCTTTGTTCCGTTAAAGCTAATCAGATTACAATCCGTAACTTTGTATGTCATTGAGATCACCCAGAAACGAAACCTGACTTCTTTATTATTGATATACATCTATAAATCTCAATTCTTGTCTCATGAATAACAACAGCCTATTGCAATCAATTGGTGGTTTTTTCTTTCCTGCTTGTGCGAGAGGTTTCAATTCTAGTGCGAGTTCTACGGCTATCCAAATTACATAGTTTCGAGTATTACAATATGTCAAGGATTGAAGCTATGCCCGGCTTCGTGGAAGAGTAAAACGAATAAGGGGTGTAATAACAGTAATAAAATGAATTCGTAATCGTCTCCAGGTTCCAGATTCTTACCACGACTCCCGAATCAGGAGGGAAATTTTCTCCCTAGAGGAGTGGTCCATCTAATGGTTCTCTTTAAAGAAGAGGATAGTGTATCCAGCAATGAAGATTATGGCCCATGCAACAACTGCAAGTTCATCCAGGCAATTGTGTATAAGCTGCGTTAGGCACATTTAGAGGAGGTATGCGGTCGAATGGGAATAGCAAGGAAAGTATGCACAGTCGATCACCTAAAATCTGAAGAGGAGATTTTGAACAGTGTTCTGCTTGCGAGTGAGATATCCGACCAAATTTATTGAAATTCATTACAAGTAAAGAATGGCTACCCCCAAACACAATCAATGCCGAAGAAGCAGGTTTATATCACTTCTTCTTACACAGGTGACCATAATATTACCGATGTAAGTCGAAAGTTGAAATCAGCCAGTGATCGCACATATCCCGCAACGAAATTGCGCTTGTTGCATTCCAACTGCAGAATTAGTCTCCACTGCCCCGATCGTTCTTTCTCGGAAAACTCTGCCTCTCGTGTTGTCTACCCGTACACTTGCTGTTGCGGTGACTCATACATTGACAGAACGGACCGAAGCTTACGACAGAGGAAGACAGAACACATCCCCAAGTAGCTATTGCAAACAATGACTCAACGCGGGTCAATATACCAACACCCGAACAGAAATCCGACGTCTTCGATAGCGAAACACCTAATCGCAACACGTCATGTGGTTGACCCCATCACTCCGTTCATGATCCTTTGCGCAACCGCAGCTCTAAGCTGTTGGAGTTCTCCGAAGCATTATTGATCAAGCGTCACGCACTGGCCCTCTGTTAGCAAAAGATGCTGACACAATCAATTTCTTTCGTGAGGTTCGTTCATTTCATTGTTTTGTCGCTAAGCCTTTAACCTATGTAACTGAAATGCTTTATATAATCGACTGATGAGAATAAACGAAATGCTCACATCTCGTAATGTATGTCTTCTTACTGTCATGATGAACTGGATAAAAGGGACTCATTATTTGGAATAGGAATTTGATAATGCATAATTCAACCTATTAACGCAATATGGTCCGAACTGCTGCTTAAGCTAATGAGGACATAACACAATGACAGAAGCTTTAAAAAAGCATAGCGTATTGGAGATCCGTAATAATCACCACCACAGATGCCACTCCAAGCGGTGTCGAACCGTTCGAAACCGAACGGTTAATTTGACGAATTACATATTAGGTTTCATGTGCACTCAGCAGCTTAAAAACGGAAGGTCATCAGCTTATATACTGATTCATACTAGTACGTGACGTATGAACATTCACCTTGTAGACACGGTTAACTTGGTCAATAAATAGGCACGGTGGTTTTACTTGTTGTCCACAAGTAACAGCAGTATCATGAGGAACATGACAAATCGTTATCCAGAATGTGATGGATTTTCACTTCGGTGCCTTTCATGTGCCGTATATTTGAGAATTTTACATCGTAAATGTTTACGGAATCACACCTACATACAAAGTCAAAACACTGCTACATAATCAAAACTCTACCTTATGACGTAAGTAATGAGGATGTTGTTCTAAATCGTTTTTAACCCTTCTTTGAGGTTTCAGAGGTTGTGCCGGGTCTTATTCGCCTACCTTGTTAACACAATCGTTTAGTGATATTTTTAACGGGATTTACATCGAACAAACACGTTGATAATGACAATACTCGGGTTCTTTGATCACTTCGGAGTCGTTTGACTTACTCCGCATGATGTGGTATGGAGTCATCATGGGTCAGCGATTTGTCATTGGTCAACAAGAAAGATTTCGGATTACTACAGTAGTTTATTTCTGTGACACTCCTGTTCATTATCGCCAGGTAACTCCTCCCAATTAATAAGAATGTTCGAAATACCTGTAGGGAACATCCCTCGCACAGAAACTGGAGGTGCGTGAGATTATCAGCGGAACAGTAATTCCTTGCCCATCATTTTCGATGGCTTCAACTCGAATTTACAAGGTGAATCTCGATTAGCCAATCAAAATGGTCCTACTCCACATGGAATTCTGAAGCGCATGGCCAGACAGTGGCTGGTGCGACTTTGACCGAAGCAGCAGTTGTGTTATCGACCATCGCCTTCGTGGTACCAGTGCCGACCTAGACGTTCAGGTCGCAAAGGGGTGCTTGCATCAATTGTCGACGTACAGTATATCGTCCTGCCTTCCTGGTTGAACTACTGGGCATGGCCACTACTTGGGTTCGTTCGTTTCCTGAGGGTGCGAGAAGTTGATAAGGGTAACCTGATTGAGAAGATTGCAGAACGCCCGCGCACTCCAACGTATTCACTGAGCCCACCTAGACACTCCACTTAGTATTGCGATCAGGTAAATGATAGTCAGGATCACAGGTAACGCCACGCAGCCCAATTCAACATTATCCTCACAAAAATTAGTGCTGAAAGTGAATGGACCCTAGTGCATTTGCATCGTTTACTGGTGTTGTTTGGCTGTTATTGATTTATGCACCCATGACCTGCAAACCTGTACAGCCTCTGTGGCCTGGGTGTGGAAGCAGATTGCTTCATTGTTGTGGTCCTAATGTGCAGACAATGTTCAGTAGTGGCTGATTTTCACGGTTGCACTTCTATATTTCAAAATATAGACTCTATGCTTTTAACCAGTTTGATATAAGATTGTTGTTAAATTGCTGATGGCGATTTAAGATAATTCACTCCCTTACACGTATTCGACAATTCCAATAACGCCCATTCAGACGGTCAGGTTAACGGGACTATCTTCCAAGTCCAAAAAACCGTCAAAAAAGACGATCGAAAGGATTGGAATTTATACGGTACTGTTTAATAAAATTACAACAAAGGTTCTATCTCACCTTGACTGATAACCAACAGGGCACACAAATTATCCAGCAAAGGAGTACAAAATGGGGCAACTAAGCACGTGTTCACAAACAGCCACCAGTCATTAAAACAATCGGGTACAGAGGATGATGAGAACGTGTGAACAACACCAACGAGGAATTTTTACGAGACAGACAATGATAGTTGTAAGAAGGAAGTAGTAAACATTTTATGAGCAATTATGGTACAAAATTCGTTATGATCGTTTATTGCACACAGCAAAAAAATAAAGGCAGATTAAGGATAGGCTTTCTGCAACCAAACCAAACATACCTCAACGGATTCAACGTTCCTCATCATACCAGACAAAAGACGACAAACGTATCAGATGAATTTCAACGGATCCAACAGTTGTAATACGTTTGTGTGAACCCTCAATTTCTTTAAACTTCCTCGTCTAGATCATCTTGATAGTTCTACTTGAACGCTTTGCCAGGATCCTTACCAGCTGAGTTGTCACATGTCAGCTGTCGAAATTCAGGTGCCAACGACAGATTTATCAACTTGCGTGACTAAACTCCGACCAGGTAAGTAGCGTAGACTCTAATAAATACTCCAGTCGTACAATGACTCAATTTTTACCTTGGGCAAGCCGCTAGTGAAGTTACCACAACGTTGGGACTGCTCCACAAACTGATTCAAGTTAAATTCTCCGCAGCAACATTCTATTCGTGAGTATACACTACTAATTTCCTTCTTGAATCTTTAGCATTTTGGCTTGTAGATAGTTTTATGACCCTGTATATAGCCGCTAGTCGGTACAAACTAGCTAACCACCTCTTTTTATATTAACCAATGCATCAACTAAAGACCATTAACAAACTAGAGAACCGTTGTAGTAGATTTAAAATCAATTTTATGCAAATACCCAGCGATTAATGGAAACTGGGTTGCTCACGTTTGTGTTTACGGTTGGACGAGTTGTAATTACAGATTAAACCATCAAAAGTCGCTCAATGTGTCACTGGAACTCATTGGTTTGTTTCAGTAAACACTTTCACATACAATGAGATACACAAGGGCGTGCATGCGTACAAAAAATTCACTCACGTTGGTTAATTAGGACATATCTGACATTGAGCGATAGTCCCGCCAACGCGTTCGAATTGATTCGAACTCATTTGCAAGTAAATAAACCGTTCGACATTCAGCTGTTTGCCATAGATCAGCTTTTTATGCCTCTATTCGTAATTGTGAATTTTACGGTGATCAGCTTCTTGACTAGTTAGGCAAGTTTAATAATTTCTGTGATTTTAACTCGATTAAGAAGTCTTGACCGAGGGGATTATTAACTGGATCTGACAGGATTGGTGCATTGTCTCCTCCCATTGTGATCGGGTAGTCTGTGCATTACTCCCAGACGACTGTGGTTCACCACTTAGCTATGATACTTCCATTGTTCTTAGAGTTCAATGACATCGTCGTCAACATGGTTATCCTATGAAAACTTGGCCGGAGTACAAAGCCCGTCCACAATATATCGCCGTCTAAGTGCAACAGAAGCAGATCGAGAGTCTTGTGTTTCTGACCGAAAAGGGCTGGTTTTTTTAATATGAAAGCGGTGTCAGGCTGTGAGCGATGTTTAATTTATAAGCATGTGTCTGGTTTATTTGAATTAATTGCTGTCAGTGTGTATACACACTGATCTTATCCATTGTTGATGGCACGGGTTTGTGGATTAGTCTGTCACAGTGACCGGCATCGAATGACGCCTGTATATAAACATCACAACAGGTGGTTTACAGTGGATCACTTGTGATTCCCCTCACACACATGTATCCATTTCGAACCTGAAGACAGGCGTTGTGTGTGAAGGCTTTTGTGGTTCATCTGTTCACGTGGATGGTGCTATGATCCTATATTAGAACACCGTTGTACATGTAGGCCTCATTGTTTAACGCAATACGTCTGTCGTTTGTTATAAATCTAATAAGCAAACCCTACTTGACGAAGCCCCATAAGATTAATGTATACTTTTTGTTTCTATTACATCCAAAATTCTGATAACTGGGCTTTCGTGAGCGCTGTTTGGATTTGAGCCAATTACCTTGTGGCACATTTAAGAAGTGGTCCCCAATCGAAGTGAGCAAATATGTATGTTTATTTAACCCCAAGCTTTTTGTGTTTTGACCTTGATTTATCCCATCCACTGTTCTTGTGTTTACTTTTGATCAAAACGGCGTGATGTCCGCAGTATTAACGGTCTGCTTGATTCCTTGGTGGACCTATCTAGGGCAACAGCATGTTATGCAGTGAGAGTGGTGACTGTTCGAACTGGTCACATCGCACTCTACCCCCCGGACATCATTGGCAATCCAGTGAGTCAGCAATAAAAACACAAGCATCGTTGGTTCCAAAACACCCGACAGTGCAAGTATATCATGCAACCAATGCACAATCGTGTGTGGGTACTGTCACAAAACTGTCCCATTAAGCGTTAGGGTAACCCAGAGGGACTGTTAAGCGTATACCCACTAAACTGTGCGTGGTGGCCTCGCCATCACGACAGGCTAGTAAAGGGTGTTCCAGATTGGATAACCTCTAACACTAAATGAATTTTGCTTGCAGTTGGGTCCACTCAGCGGCAAATGTCGTCGGAACGATGGGGTTCGGTCCAGGTGTAAGAATGTGCCTCAGTAATGTAATATTTTTCCTGGGGAAAGATCGATTTCTTTGAAATTTCCACAGTACGTTAAGAAACGTCTGCCTTTAATTACCCATTCAGTATAAGAAGGTAAATAAAGCTGTATCCTCTAACTTAACTGAACACCTCTCAGAAAGGACTGATTACAGGCCTGAATCCTTAACTAAATTACTCACCCTGATATTTAAAAAGACTGCCAGATTCTCAATCAGTGGTCTCGCCAGCTAACTTGCTTACCTCATCAACACCAGTGGAGATATTAGATTAGAGCCGGATGAGTTATTCAAAGCACGCGCGATAAATGACGTGACAGTTGTAGTTGTGATGTTGTCGGAAATATTACCTTTGGCGATGATTAGTGTGCTTTCTTGGTTGTGAGTAGAGGTTAGCGTAAATTATTCAGAAAACATTCGTCATCTGTAGATTGGAGATGGTAATCTTATTTCCATCTCACTTGAATTTTGACAGTTCTTTACCACATAGCTAAACGGGTGTTTCAGAATCGTATGAAAATACTGACTAACTGCACTTGACACCAGTAAACATTTTGATTATACAAATATAAACTAAACGTAACCAGAAATTTGTTCAATAGAATGATCCTTAAGGTTTAACCACCATCTACAACCGAACAAGCGTACATATTCTGTTCGTAATCCGCTACGTCCTATAATCGAAATCGTACACACACCAACAAGCACCATGAGTGTTCTCCGTCACTAATCATGCACTCATCTTGGGAGAGAACATTCAGTGTAATTTCGAAGCAAGAATACAGATTACATATGGGCATGAGTATCTTTACGTGCGTCGTTGTCACTAACACAAATGGATAGCATGTATTCATCAGTAAAGCTGTTAAAAACCCCATGGTTGTACCCATGTGTAATTAGGCAGTTGGAGAACGTAACCTCAGTTACTCGATGAAACGAGGTTACTTTCAGTTTTTACTAGTCAGGGAGTTAGGAAAATCGAAGACCTCATTCAGGCAAAACACGGAGGACAGTTGGTTGAAAGATAGACAATCGATTCTAGAACCGAGTATGACACAAGGCTAATCAATCAGTGATCAATGAAAAATCGAACAAAAGGTCGTAATAAGTCTTAGGGATGGATTAGTGCTAACAAAGCAGCAAATGACTCACTATTCGTGAGCAAAGGTTAGCAGATCGGTTGGTGTAGGGAAGAAAACATAAGCAACCGAAGACATATTGTTCGAACGCATTATGAATGTACGGAAGTTTAATATAAGTACGATGAACATAGGAAAGTATATTTTTTTAAAATAAACGTTGAAGAGAAATTAATAATGTATATAACGTTACCAAAGAGGTATGATGAAATTACACATCGAGTATACACAAAACGTCCGTGACAAGCGATGCTCAAAAGACTGACAACCGAGGGGCTGCGGCTGGTAACGCGAAGGGTTACGAGTTCAGTCCTCCACTCAGACAATTTCTTCCCAATGAGCCCAAACAAAGTTGGGACGTCTACGGAGTTTCTGTTTGAGAGTGAGCATCATGGAGTACGGTAATGGTAAACCTTTGAACAACATACTTCCAGGGGAAGTTTAAATCAATCGGCTTCTAGGTAACACATTATTTTGTAAGATTTATCGCTTGCACACTACAGAAAGTCGAAGCGCTTTTGCTAATGAACGGAACTACTCTGTGGGTGTCCTGGAAGGCTATTATAACATCTCTGACTAGACGTTTATAAGACGGTTACAGAACGCTCAGCAAAACGGATCGTATAGTAGACGACTTTTCTGATCCATATACTACTTTATATATGGCTGCTCTTCCAAAAAACAATGGAGCTGGTACTATTCACTCACTATTATACGGACAATATATATATACCCACCTCTTTTGCTATACCCTCTGTAAAGGGCAAACCAAATAAAAATTTATTATTACCACCCTCCCATCACTCTCGGTCAAATGGCTCCCTTGTTACAAAGATAAATATGCAAGCTTAGATTCAAGGTCCCATTAGCGTCGAGTCATCATTGTTCGTCGTCATTACACGTCGGTTAATTTTCTAATTCTCATCTGTCTCATAAGCTTTTGTTTCACTCGTGCGGTCGACTGGCGGAGATCCACCCCATTCTCAGTGACCGTAAATTGCATGCACTTTCTTGAAAAAGATCAAATCAAGCTGATCGGATGCAAGTAATTTGAGTCTTCTGTTTAGAAAGCATGTAACACTCGCTGAAACCGCATACTGCGCATACCGGAACAAAAGAAGATCAAAGCAAAACATTTCTGGTAAATTGTACAACTTTTGAAGATAAGTTGCATTCTTTCGAGGTCAAATTATATTGCTATCCCTAGTGTGACCGTCATTAGCCGAAGAGTTTCTGAGATTTTTCTCCAAACGTTTTGATTCAAGCATATCGACGGGTAGTGGTTGCGCCATTACGCTGCTCAGAGTAATATATTCCACTCATCAAATAAATCACCATCAAACGGGAATGAACACGACTTCTAACTATGCTGTAGGTCAACGAGGCCGCAAATGCGCTGACAGGGCATATTCACGTTTGGGATTAGTTGGTCACCAACGTATTCATAGTGCACCGTCGGCGAAGAGACAACGAGTACGTTAGGCTCAGGTAAGTCATATCAGCATATCCAGTCTACTTCTGTTAGCTATTGCATCGATCAAGACCATGGTCGTTTAGCAACCAATCCGCTCCCCTTTTCAGAAACTTGGGTGTTTGTGATCTTCTCCCTATTCTTTTCTTGAGCTTTGTTGGTGTATTGAATGATGAATCGCCTGTCTGATCTTTTCGCCGTTGACCTTTGAGTTATGTTTTCCATTTTTATCCTCTCTGGGATGCTTTAGCGTTCACTCGTACACCGAAATGCGTCTTGAATTACATTTTACGTACCGTTCTTCCTAGTACGGATCTTGCCATTACAGTCTCTCTCTGTTTATTTTCCGAGAGATAATGGTTTCCTTTTCTTGCTGGACATTAAACTGGCTAGCCAGCATTGGCCGGCTGGACACAAAGGCCTCTCTCATACATCTATTGGTCTTATTCCTCCGGGTTTACACAGGATACGTGGTGTGTGAGTGGAACCGCGAGCGGTGCAGCGCAAGCCACTTGCGGTGATAGCTTAAAAAGGCAGGCGTCCTTTGGTTTCAGTCACTGTGACAGGCTAATCCGTTTCGGATGCCGTCAACCAGGTCAACGAGGAACTTACAATTCATGCGTACTTCTGTTAGTAGTAGCAGTCAGCTAGTTTCCCGTCATGCCAATCGATCTACTGCTGTTGTGTGTAGATAGTGAGTCATGCACTGATCTCCTTATCATCAGTCTGTTTTTAAGGTCAATTACGCCCTTTTGGTTTATTTCCTACTGACCAATTGGGTAGTCAAATGTAGTGTGTCAACCATCTTGACAAACGACCATAGCTTTGAGAACCAGGAAGTGATGTAACAGCAAACGACAATTGCATTACACGAAACTTTGCCCGTGGTTTGTTTTCAAGAGAAAACCTGTTTCTTCGTATAAAACAGACTCATTTTAAGCTGCTAAACAAGTCAACGTCTACTTTTTGATGTGGCTGTTCAGAAGAGTTGTAGACGACTGTCCATCTTGTTAGACATTCAGGATCTTGTTTATAATGTAAAAGCTTTTAGGTAATTCAAAACCACTACTGAAATGGTTATTTACCACTCTTATTATGTGAAATGAAATGTATGGCATTTTTAAAAGCAAAACACTCCAGATTTTTTACGCACTGACACTAGTATTAGGGAGTCTAGTTGGAAACCTCGTAGGACTGTTAATCGACCACCGACACGGGTTAACTAAGTGGTAGTATGCAGAGTAACATAGAAAGTCCTTTAAAGATCCACTTAACATATTTAGCCGGAGAGACCTTACTTCTTCATACACGGTAATTAGAGACCATTTAAAATGTGCTTCGGGATCAGATTGTATCATAAGGTGTTTATTCTATCGAAGCTTTCGGAAGGGGCCAAGTGGACAGTCTATGAGAATGTGACACCAGCGATTAATTGTGGGTGATGTTCAACTTGAATATGTAGATTTGCCTTATATAGCATTTGAAACCGACTGACGTACAGGTCCAGTCAGGTCAATAACACACCTAGTCCACTCCAGAGGATGCGTATCCAAAATGTGAGATAAATAATTCTTAAGTAAAGGAGGGAAACTTAACTGGGCACGTATGAATAAAAAAACACTGTAATAACCATTGACCTTGTGCAAAGGTTAGCGAACGGTTACAATAACTGTCACTTGGGAAAATATATATTGCCTCATTTTTGTGGTTGGAGCGGGGATAAGACGTCTCGGCCTGTGGAGAAATCAAGCTGATTAAGGAATAACACAAGACCGGGTGCGTGAATGTAGGTGTTTGTACTGGTGTCTGGTGAAAGGTGTAGAACTACATTCTGGAGGACTAGACTATCAGAGTGGGTTGCATCAGACCGGGATTTTTTCTGACACCTTTTCACACATGGTGAGACGCTGGGGAAGAAACAAAGCCAACGAACTGTTTACTAGAAATGCCACTGCAATGGGGTAGACGTTCTAGGGATCTAACAAAGTTTCTTTGACAACAATCCAGAAGAAACAGCGGGTGAGCAATACGTCCAGCGGACCTCCACACGAGTATTGATAGATCAACTGACCAGTTGGTATGTAGTGTAGAGAAAATTTTAGCGTTGGATGTAATGCGAGAATTTTCGGACTTTGATGGAAACATCAGTAGAATAAAGCGACCATGTCGTAATGATACATAAAGCAATCATTAGGTATGTGACACAAAAATGGTAAGATAGAGGGTGCTTTTGTACGTGAGGAAACGGATGTGTTAAGGGACAAAATGTGGGACACTGACCCATTTAATATTTCGGATAGACTGTCTAGCCTGGCGAACGAAGAAAATTCGGTTCGATGTTAGATGCCTAACATTAAACTATCTGCAACAGATTTACAAAAATGTGTTCATGAACTAGCATGTATACAATGGAAAGTGCGAATCAGAACGGAGAGAGGACTTTCTCCTAGGGAACATTAAAGCTAGTGGTGAATAGCGTTGAAGCTCAACCACCAAATAAGCTGAACTGGCTTCCATTCTTAAAGTAATCTTTTACAAAAGGAACAGTTAAAATTTGAATACCAAATATTTTGATAATTTGAAGCACCATCTCTTTGCTAGAGCTTTCAACGTCATTAATTTGGTTTGAGAAATGTATTCCACTACTCGGTGACAGGATCAAATGAACCAGACAAGCGAGAGTGTTAAATGTTGGACAAAATGAATTCAGATGCGCGTTTGCAAGTAAAAACTAATAAAAACTTATTAACGCTCATTGATAAACGTTCAAAAGTGCAATATGCGTTTCTTTTTGGTACATCGAGATCAACAAGCAGACCAAGTGTCCGAGTTGTGTTCATCTAGAAAATCATTCCACACATAAATTGTGATATGACCACAATAATTACAGTTATGGTCAAAAAGTGACCGACATAAGCAGATACAGGATATACCATCAGCCTCGTCTTTTGTATCAGTCCCTAAGGTTAGCTTAGTTCCCCCATACGACCAACAGCTTGAACACATCTAAATGTTTGCTGCAGTTAAACTCTTTTGAATTAGCATGCACCAAATGTTCCTGACCTTGATGTCAATGAGTGGTTAGTCAGTTGTTCGTGCGGGGCACTGGAGGAGGTAATTAGGTGATTGATTACATCCGTTATCTGTTCGGATCTCACCCCTTTTGTTTTTGTCTTGTGTTCGCGAGGTTCGGAACAAAGCCAGCTGGAAACCCCCGATTCTCACATCTGATTGGTTGGAAGCATGGTGTCGCTCCTGAATACGGATAGGCTATATTACCTGCCAGCTGATTGGCTAATTCAAGCAGCTGGCGGTAACAGCGTTTCGAAGGCAGAGTTCGTTTGCACATCTAGCATGTGAACCATCTAGTCCCAAAACACCACTCCGGTTCAGTCGTTCAGTCATTAACCTGGACCGATAAACCAGTTACGTCACTGCATGTGCGCATTATACTGTCGCGTTATTACTCTTTATTGAACTGAGGCAATTATCTGGATTTACGTCATTTAGAGATTGGTGCGAAAGGGGTGAGTCATTTGAGGTTATCCGTCTGCATTACCATTTCGCGTAGTAGTCAAAGCTGCTGAAACTAGTTGCATTTCTTCGGTACATTTCAGACTTCCCGTTTACATTGCTTTAGGTATGTTTCACTGTTGGACTTTGCGTTAGTGATTTGCCGTGAATTACTTGACGTGCTTGAAAAAAACATACAATTTTCGATGAAGTACTGCTGGACCATAGTAGTGTTCCAACATTTGGAGCTTTAGTGGAGCACGGATTACATCGCAGATCTCATAAGCGCTAGCCTAATCTCTTTGGTATATAGAAATGAGCTGATAGCTGTTACCATGGTTTTCATGATTTCGTCACTCACATCGTGCAGATGACTGAACCATTGTTTTACAATGACAAGCAAATGTTTGTTAGTTCCAGCTGAGTAGAATAAATGCCTTGTCTTGAATAGGCTCGATTATCAGTTCGAAACATTCTCAAACTGCCTCCAACTCATTTTTTTGAAAAGTTTGTACACCGGACACTAAATTAAAAGTCTCATGCTTTCGTGATAATGAGAGCAAAATCGAATTCGATATAGAAATTTATCTCCACAATGGATGTAAGCTTTTGCACATATGAATACCCGGGATTCACATTCGCACTGCTCTGAGGGCCATAGTACATTGAGGTTATATTACTCTCTTTAGAATTCCGTCTGGCCATATCTTAACTTAATCGTCTGCTAAGTTTCTCTTAAAGACTCGGAGACAAATGCAAATAAAAAGCTGAACACAAACATGAAGAAACATTATGTATACTACTAACATACATGCTACTGGAATAATCACGTACTAATGAGGAATTTGCTGGGATAGTTTGCGATTACACACCAGCCTCATTCAAATGCAGCCAAATATTTGAGAACATTTCCTACGATCGATGCTTCACTGTTAGCATTACTAATTCACAATGAAAGGCCTCTTGTCTGATCGGTTGGTAATAGACGATTTCAGCTTTTGCAAAACCATGGTTAGAACTAATTAAGGTCAACGAAATGGGCATCGACGATCATAAGGTTAAAAGCTGGTTTCATTACAGCTCATGCGACTAGCTAGCTGTGAGCAAGTCAGCGAGTTGTTTTCTCTGGTCAGAGATACAGGACTACTGGTTTCTACATATACCTTAAACTCTGACTATCTGCAAAGGTAAATGGTGTTATCAGATTGCTCATCCTTAGATTACTTTCTGTCAGTAGTCTGTGTCCCCTCAGATCATTACCCTGACATATATACCTTGGACTGAACACTAGGGTGTCTCTGATCTGTTAGCGTTTAACTATCACTAGCTTTCATCCGTGTGGCTTGAGATCATTCTCCACGGCGGTGAGTCATAACTCTTGGGTGACTAGTCTTGTTGCATTTCCGCTGGGATTAATGGATTGCAATTATTGGGTTCACTAGTCTGGGCTAAACATGACCAACTTGAGGACAAGCACCTCGGATACATCTTTCCACTCGAGACGACTTTCTAACTAGGCCTGTCCTATCAGTCTGTGCAACAGATATCGGGGGATGTGAGACATGATTCACCTGGAACTATTGCCATTGGACTGCATATTTTGATGGCCTGGTGAATTCCGGTTAATACTAGAATTCCGTGGGAAACCGCTGATGGGTGTATGGGTGGTTTTAGTTCGTCTAAGAAGGGACTAAATGCCAATACGATTTGCTGGGTCATTCAGTTCCAGCGGGTCACTTACTGTTCTAGCAATATAGGATTCGGTGTTCACTCACCAATCCCTGATGTCCGTCGTCGTATGGACCACACTACATGTGGGGTGAATACAAACAGGTTGTGGTATTCTGTCTACGCTGACCGATCAAACATATAAGCGGTTTCAGTAAGCATTAATGTCTACGACTTATACTCAGTTTGAACGACCACGTTGTTTGACACACTGCAACGACTGTTGTTCCAATTTCGTTGGACGACACAAACGGGACGGTTCAATGACCGAACAGGGCAACAATTCAACGTGCGTTTCCATGAGGTCAATCAATATCCATCTATTCTACCCGGGCAATCGTGCGCGCGTTGTCTAAGTGCGTCACAGCCACACTAGTCGAGCAAGTCACCTCTTTGTTTGGGCTGTCCTATTGGATGTGACGAACGGCATCAGCAGGCTTGGTCCTTTCTCCCCTTTATTGGTCCCCGTAACCGTCTCGATTCTATTATGTGGAACTGACAACAGCTGTTTGCCTAGTGAACACACACGCATACGTACGCACCAGCAAACGTGATGCAACCGCTTCAGTGGCCATGGTGGCCATACGACTGTCTCCGGGTCGACCCAATGATTTATGTGCGGAACATGTAAGAAAATGCGGGCGTTGGCAACATTGTGTGTGATTAGCACGACTAGACAAATAAATAATGCGTAGTTAAAAATTGGTTACATTTACCACGGCTCCTCGTGTGCTGTCAGTTAGAGATTTATTTGTCAAAGAACGCAACGAATCACGCCGGATGGTGGCAGTTGAAATCACACTCCACGATCCCTACTTAGTGCGTAAAAGTTCTCCATGAATCTATCCTGCTTATAAACACTGGCCCATGGGACCAGGAAGGAAGATGACTCAAATTTGCAGTCAATAACGAAATACTTTTCACAAGTTCACAATGATTTTATAAGACTGTTAGTTTCACGGGACCAAATTCCGTTTGTCGGGGCCATTTGCTTCCGAGTTTGGAAACGGTTTCTCATGAAGCTTGCCACAGGACAATTAAGCGGAGAGCACGTTCAAACCGAAGCCAATCAACTACACACAGACAGAAATACATTTGAACACACCTGGTCTACGTAAGGCTAATCGGGCTGAATTGATGAATGATGAACAACGTCGTTCGTCATTTGCAGACGGATCGGGTCTAGTTTGTGTATCAGATTCGGATACTAACGGGCAGTTTTAAAAACGCAATCTGTCAGTTGTGCACATAATGAGAACGAAAATCAGCAATGATGTGTCTATTCCTATCGGTTTAGGTTAGAAAATGAACCGGTCATAATAATTTAGCACGTACACATTTTGCCAGTCTTACTAGATGGATTTAACAGACTCCTTCAACATCCATAAGATTGACAAATGAACTTGCTGGCAACTCCATTCAGTACTTTCCTTCTGTGCAAATCTCAGCTGTGACAGGGTAGCCACCATGAAGGCCTTAAGTAGACCATACACCTATACAACGGACAGATACTTGTCTCAGTAATGAGAAATTCAAACTATAACTTGCGATGTCTGACCAAGTAAGATGATGTTGTACACCAAGGCCTACTTGAACTGTAGGAAGCACAACAGTGCCACTGAGTACCATTCATGTGTAACACGTTCGAGCAGTGCTTTGTTTGAGTTTAGGTTACCTGACAGCGTACAGCTGGTGTCAAATCAGTGAGTGTTGCGGAGGGAAGTCAGATTTCCTAACTCTGTGTGCACAATGTAACCTGTTTGTTACACTAAACGTCTATCCATTCAGGAGGAGCTTTGAAATAACATTTTGAGTCTAAAATGTCGACGTGTTTGCAAGTGTCCCATAAATATTAGTCAATTTGATATCCCAACAAGACCGCTTGTGACTATCTGATTCAAAACAAATTGGCTAACATCCACAGTTAAGCGAGCATCCCATATGCATTTCAGTCAGCCCATGTCAAAAAGAGGCAGTAGACTCGAGTTGCCCTTCTGTGAGAGCTCATCAGCGTTGCATATTTTTCCTACGGTAAGACTTTGAACTCCGGCCATGCATTCTTGAGACAACTGTGTTTACCACTGTGCCATTCCTCTCACATTAGGCATAACAGTTATCAGACCTCAACGCTCCATCAATTTCGCTTGTGACTAGCGCTTACATTACTGACCGCTTCTAGAAGAAACAGCAATTATTTAGTCAACCTCAGTCGTTAGCTCCACTATTAGGACTTTCATTCAAGCTCAAAGCCAGACCACGGCAAGGATTTGCACTACTGTCGAGCTCTAATAGGAGCAAAACTCGGATTTAGTGTTTCCTTTCGAAAACAGCAAAATGATAATTCCACCAGAACGTGAAAGCTGCCAGCGATTTCGGGTGACGTTCACTTCATATTAAACGAAATTCCCTATCACACTGCAGTAGTTGTTTCGTTCTTTTCGGTATTGTCTTGGACTACTATGTGAGAGACAGTTATGCGATCAACGGGTAACCCCAATGGTATGCTTAAACTCACTTTGTTTAAGGTGGTTCAGCTGATAAGTTACCTGGACAATCCTTTTGATCATAAGAGTAATCGTTTTCCTCGAGTGTTCGAGTCTGATTAGCCGAACCTAGCTCTTTGCTAACTCCTTTTAATGAATGTACAAAATTAATGTTTGATTTTAAATTATAATTTTTGCTTTATGTCAAGTATTCATATACAGAAACTTGTGATTGGTTTATTAGTCACGTGCTCATTCCTAGACTTTATGACCCTGAAAAAAATGCCGTTTAAAAGTGAACTAGCAATACTCTAGTTTCATGCAAACTTTCAGAGATTTCCACATAAATATGATTAAGACTCTTTTCCCATTCACTGATGCATACGTTTAGCTGCTCGTTTAAGTATCCTCTGGAAAGTGTTGAAGCACAGAATGAGAAGGAGTGTCCGATAGAAAGACACTGACAATTGTCCCCGAAGTCTACAGTCCTTATTTATATGTATATATCTAAATGTATGCATTTCGTTGCACAAATGTGAAAACCAAATTCTGCATAAAGGCTTATTTAATTTTACCGTGAACATCGTTCATATTTGGTCGCAGCTTTTATGTTCAGAAAGATTGTCCAACCAGCGCCTTTTAAAAATCATCAGACCCGAGTTTCGCTCTTGCGAAAGCTTGTCAGTAGTACATATTTTCGTTACGACAAAGTTTTGAACAGTGTTGATCACGGCGCGTTTCACCTCACGTTATGAACAATCAAATTAGCACAGTTGAGCACTCAATCACTTTCGCTTCTCACTCAGGTTGTTTGATCTTATTAACAGGAGACGCAATTTATGGCCTGGTAACTTAGTGATGAGTTTCGTGATCATCAGGGATGCTAAATTTGTCAGGCTACTCTAACTTAGTCATGTCTGTTGATTTTACTCAAGTAAACAGAATGTCGTGCTTGTTTTCATTAATCCTTAAATATTCAGTAGAACGTTGAGAAACATTTCATATGCTTCTCATCTATTTCGATACAAGTTATCAGGCCGGGAATACTGGAACATGACTCTTCAATCATCGGTTACACAACCACTTTTGGAAAAAACAGAGAATAGACGGACCTTCCATTTTTCCTCTTGTTATCATTTTTAAAACACATTTTATTAAGTAAAACGTATGTGGACTATAGATTACATCGCTCTAATCTGTACTCTACCTATTATAAAATACAAATTATAATATCTTCATTTCTCCATAGGTGATCGCTGTATTTAGTATATACAGTAAGTGTTAGAAAGCATCCTTAGCGATCAAAATGTAATCGACCGGTTGGGTTCACTGTTGCAAACATTTATGCTTCCATCCCGGAATGTCATGCTTTTATTTTCAGCTGCATTATCACGGATGGTCCTGATGAAGCATATGAATATTGTCATACACTTCTGTTGGTTTGATTCATAAACGTTTTGTGTTCTCTCAAACGAATTGTTTAGATCAGTGTTTGCTAAACTCAAGTCATTTTCTCTGTTGTGCCTAACATTGGCAAGAGTATTTTATCTCAAACTCGAGATCCCTCACAGAGAGGGGTTCTACCAAACGTTCCTTGTTTGTCATGTATATCCACACCGGGTTCTATCGATCCGGCTTACATTATTGGACTGCACACTTCACCAGCCACATCACATTTGGTGATCGTCAGCCCAAAGGGACAGCGATAAATCAAAAATACAGCCGGGTTAAGAATATCCATGCTGCATTCAGGTTTCATGTCCCTGTCAGCCAATGATTGGGAATTTGTGCACGTTGTACAGTTTGCTTCTATGCCCCAGAACCTGTGCAACGCGCATAGAAGCCCGTATAGCCACGGCGCATGTGTACGCAGGTTGCTCGTTTCAGTCCACCGTAGAGATGCATGTTAGTCTGCGGCGAGGTGGTCGATTTACCCATACGCGTGGGCAGTGCATGATGTGTGGCGGTCCTTTAGGATCATCAGTGTGATTTTTCATGTAAGGAGGTAGCAAAACCAAGCTTTCATTAGACAATCTGCAACGGTGCGGCTTGAACACTCGTAGATTAGATTCTTCATTTTTGACAGCCTGGGTATTTGTGTACGGGGAGCAGCGAACATGCATCTAAGGTGTAGTGCGAATTCATGCAACACTTTTGTAAGTATTTTAAGTTCCTCTAATTGATGTCGAAACTCAATAGGTTTTGTTTACGGCTTTGTACGATAAATGTTGACAAGTGACTTGATAGACACTTTTAATTGAAATCAAGTACTGTCTGATGTATAATGCCATGTGTTGTCCATAACATTGTTAATCAACTACATCCGTTTTGTATTGGAAATTATTTAGACTATGTAAAGACGGGTGCTAAATTTGCACGAACTTATGTGAGCTCATCATTCGAATGGAACGTAATCAAAAGGCCGGATAATATTGAACGCAACGCCTAACAGTTGTACGGTGTACTGAATAAAGGTTACAGGAATTAGCAAGTATCACGATATGTTGAATGGACTCTTTACAAAAGAACTTTGTTACTGAGGATTACAAAGGCAGACATGTATTATGTATGAAATATGTAGGTGATAAAATCATGCTCGGTACCTCGTCGGTCGATATGCCCGATGAAGAAGTAACACAACCAGTACGTCGTTCAAACCGGGACAGGTTACATCATCGATCATCACGTAGCCTGGGCACATTTCGCCTGTGAAATCTGCCGACATGGATGTACGGTTAAGATGTCATCGGATCGGTAAATTAGAAATAGATTTTTAGTTATGTTGTTCTTAAACAGGAGTGGACAGTGTTTGTCTCAAGTTCGGTAGGTTAAGAAACTCAACTTCTAACGGAATCGAAGTAATGAATAGTGTTAGATGAGACCCAATTGTGAAAAGTCTGGGCTTCGCCTGGATTCGAACCATCGACAGAAACATCATACCTCAATGCGTCAACCGCTCTACCAACTGAGCTACGAAGCCATGCCAGGAGCTCGGAAATTTCACATTTCGACTTGGTTACCCACCCGTCTTATTGTCTCATATGGAACCCACCAAATGATCCAGCCGATTGACTGTCCGGCAGGATTTCTCGGACAGCTCACGCTGGAATCCACTAACGCCACCGTTGAGCATAGAGATTGTATTACTAATGGATTACTGAATGCACCTCTTCACACATATACGACCAGAAAACTTCATGGAAAGGGGGAGGGCAAACGCTGAGTTTTGACAACACTACTTTCTCTGTATAACATCCTCATAATCTGTGGAGGACTTCATCGATTTACATTTAAGCTGGTTTCCTTAGAACCGAAATCAATGCGCTCAGTGATAGACTTTTGCTGGTAAGATTGATGTTAAATGAAGGGCCAAAGTTTTCCGATCTTGAACACAGCTGATTTCATCTAAAGATCAAAGCTTCGTAGAATTCTAGATAAACGGCAATGACAAATCCATGATGGATGGCTTTGAAAACGATAGGTGGTGTTGATATGACCACAGAAAGAACGAGTTACCAATCAGACCAATGGTGCGCGATCGTTGGTGGGGTTCAGAAACTCTTCAACAGAGGATGAGGGGACTTGGTTACTCCGGATGGTGAACAACAAATAAATTGTTATAACGAACTTTTCAAAAGATTACATTTCTATGCATGATATGTGCGAAAGAACGCCATTTTTCTTCCAACGAATGCCTGTAAGAATACGTTCTGCCTTACAAGAATATGATCCTTTTCTCGTGAAATACATCTGTTAGGCCCCTCAATCTGTGACCATGATCTAATCAATATAGATTTCTTTGAAAACGACATATTTACAACGACGGACTGATAATCCTTGGATAAAATTAAGAAAGGATTGACCTGAGGCCAAACCTTCCTGACTCATTCGACAGAAGCACACCAAAACGTTATAATGAGCTTATTAATGGAAAGAAAAATAGAATTAATTAGCGTCCAACGTAATGGCTAATATCACAATGGTTTTCTGGTATTGTCATCGTCAGATGTGAAACTTTATTCACTAAAACATTAAGTATGAATGTGGTCAAAGAAAGCTGAACTTCTTTTGAGTTTACCAGGATCTCAGATAGTTTGACATACAGAGTAAACACTCCAACATATTGTAGCAAACCTGTCTTGGAACTGTTTATTGGTTTTATGACTGTTGTACTGTGGTCATCACCCTATCCAGTTCGGTTTCAAAACAGTAACTAACACAATGGATTGTTCAGGGCTGTGCTAACACAATGTTCTCTAATGACAAGATCACATAAAGAGATGTGCTTGCTGGCAATCGTTTGGAGAGTTTAGTTTAAAAATGAGGACGTCATTTCTGCACTTGGGGTGCTGTGGTTGTGTCTCAGTGAAAGTCATTCATTAGAAAGTTGATTCGTACACCAATCGAGAGGAACTAAACGACCTAAGCATCCCGCTGCACTCTGCCTGATGTGTTTAATAAAAAAAGATCATTTGATTCGTATTCTTTCGGGCCTTAAAGGCCGATCTGTAGAATAATCAAGGTAGTCCATGACCAAATAGGCAATTTCTGTACATTTTTCATTTATCGGAAAACATTGGCTAACCTATAAGTTTCATTGCGTTTATAAAAAAATTTGCACATTGGCAACACCCAAAAAAGTTTATGTTCATTGGATGGTCCACAAGGAAAAGTAAAAGATAAAACGGTCAATTGTTTCAATTTCAGAGAGACAGCAACAGAAAGGTTGTGAAAAAGGAAATCACAGGAAAACAAGCAGAAAGCAAGTCTAGCCATTGCCTAACAAACATACAACAACTATACCGCAAAATATGGTACACAACAACTGGTTAACATCATCGGTGGGACTTCGACTGTATCTCTTCTTCATCGTGATGATTCAAACAACCAAACTATCTGAAATCTCGGTTTGGTGTCCTCGAATATGTGCTTCACCTACCGAGGGTACAGTTACGACAGACTAGTAGGTTGTTTCACGTTGGACATGCTCGGACGTTAAAAAGGTGCTGTAAAATTCACACGGTATAGTCGATGTTGTGTGTGTTTCGAAAGTTCTGCTATTGTTCAACGGTTGTAGATAATCAACGAATGTTTCTTATACGTCAGAAATGGTGAGCACATTGGAGATTTGTACGCCCTCTCCTTAATGGTAGTATAACTTCTATAAATGAGCAACCAATGACTGGTTAGTCCCAGTAAAGCAACATCCCGCGCTTCTGTCTATTTACGTTGGTGTAAACCACCCTCGTCAGAAATGCACTGAATAAGGTTTCGCTACAAAGAAAATGCTAGATGAATATTTTCGGAAGAACTGATGGAGATGAATAGATCACATCTACTTCCAGATGCACATGAGCATTTGAGAAGCAAAATTTAGCTTTGAGGAGACACGGGTTGTATTAGTTACATACGTCGACGCAGATTGTGATGATAGTTCATCATTCACAAGCCATTACAAGCTTCCAAACTACGTCGCTCACCCTTTAGAATCCAGAGCTCTTAGTTAGTTTACTTGGCTTCAAGTGCCCCTTATGTTTAACACTTCTAAGTAATTAGATTTTACGGTGGTCTGCTACCAGATCTCCCAGCGTTTACTTATAAAATAACAAACTGGTTGTGCTCTATGAAGTTTGATGAAGACTGGTCGTTCATAAACAAACTGGCAATAGCACTTGTCCAACAAACGTTGATTGTCTACCTATAAGTGTTGAGCTAATTTTCTGTTCTGAAAATCATGCAATATGAAAATCGATCACTGTTTAAGAAAGTTTGCCGTAACAACTTTTCTTCTGGAAGATTCTTTTACTTATCTGGTGTTACTCTGCAGTCAGAGTTGTTCATCAATGAGCCTCTTTTATGCGCTCCTCTCCAGCTTCTCAGTCTATTGCCACTTTTGTCCCCCTCAACTTTAGTAAGCAGTTGTAATAAAATAGAATTTCTAATCTGTAGTCACAGCTCTTGTTCACTCTGTTTCATTCACTTAAACAACATCACTTGTGGGGTTTGTCCAAAGTATCTCAACCTATGTTATTGTAATATAAGTTTATTTGCTGGATATGCATATATGAGGCTTCTAGTTTGCAAAGTAATGTGACTGTGTTGTTAAACCGGTCGTTAATTTTTGATGGCCTTTGACAGCACACATAGACTTTAGCAAACAGCCTCATAGAATAATCATTCAGAGATTGTGAGAACCATTTTCTACTCATGAACTCTGTATTCGTTAGGCCTTCTCCAGATCCATATGTGGCCTTTCCCTCGTCTCACTCCTGTTTGTTTCGTGAAGTTATTATTAGTCCGAGGAGTCGATTGATCAAACTCGGATGAGTTTTGATTGTTTATTTGGCCCACGTCATCATCAGTGTTTTCCTTATATTACCAGGTTGAATGTTTTCTTATAATCCCTTTGTCCTCTGGCTGATTGTTGATCCACGTAGAGTGAACGAACCAATTTGCCTTGTTTGTTAGAACACCAACACCATCATCGTCATCATGCTCGATGGCAGTCTATTAGCAGTTGAGAATTATCTCTAAGTGTTATGCAAAAATCTAGTTTTGAGAATTACGAGACTTGAACGTTTCTCCTGAAATGTATGCTATCTGAAATCCGGTTTTCGACATCACGTAGCAAACTTGACTAACGAAGTTATTGACAAGAACAAGATTATATCCTCATGGCTACTATTGTTACGATCTGTTAGCTGGCCTCATTTAACAGACAACTCAGTCACAGACCGACATCTTTCAAACAAATGAACCCAATTAAAAACAACCGTTTTTAGCAACCTATGGATTGATTACAAGAGTCGCGGAAACTGTAGCCCACGGGAAGAATACAATCTAAATTTGCTATCCCGATCCATAACAAAAACTCAAATCTTTTGGTAACTAATCCAGCATAGTTTGTAACACCCATACAAGCCACATAGCGAAGTTAAAACACACACCCAGTTTAACTTTGGATGTCATATTTTCCGTTCTGTTGTTTGCGAGTTTATGGTTGACTATCGTTGAAATCTGAAAACATAGCCTCGACCAGTCAAGCAGCTCACCAGCTTTATGACCGCAAAGTTGATAGTCACGGTGGACAGCAATAAATAACCACATAAATCACCAAGCGTTAGCTGACCGGACAGATTTTGACCGCTTACCGAAAACCGTTTGGACCAAGTGGGTGTTCCTGTTTGATTGTAGTCCCGGCTGATTTACGACCGGATTGCTATTATCAGTTATCATTGGGGTCAATGTTTAGTCCGAAGTGTTTTACACAGGCCTGTGCGCCTGTGTTTGTTCGCATACCTTCTGTTGCTACTACCAACTTGTGGCCTCTTGCCGACATCTCAAAATGAGGGCTGACCGACTGCGACGTATTGAATCTTTGTTCGTGTATACGAATGATTCACACGACATGCGCACTACACTGTATATTTATCTGCTGAAAGGTCGTAAGGTGTTTCTTTTAATGAGATTAACGGATCTATGCTGTTGTTCTTTGCACTTAATGACGAACTGTACAATCGTAAAGGTTGTGATCGACCTGTATGAATTGCCAACCGATATATGATTTTTTCTGATGACCAACGTCTGGGGTGGCAAACCTAAAAACACAATATAGCGAAGAGAATCTGTGTGGGATAATTTACAAAAGGGAGTTGAATAAAATATGGATTCTATCAGTTGTCGGGGCTTGTCTGAGTTTTGGGAAACATGTAAAATGTACGCTTCTTAGCACTTATGATACTTCAAGTATATTGCTTAAATACAACTCTGACAGGATTTACAGGTGTGTTGTTAAATACTGTTGAACTTGGCTGCTCATTCAAAAGTGCCCGTCGCTTCAAACCATTTACTGATGATGCACGGGAAACCGTGATTGAGCTTTTACCATCGATCAATTTTGTGAACCGCATCACAGCTTTTTGGGGGTCATGCCAGTGACATCTACCTGGAGTGCTTTTATCTAGAATTGTACTACGGGTTTTCTCTACAACTTTGGCATTGTAGAACGGGGACATATTCTTCGACATGTTGAGATGTCGTTCAAACTCATCAACTATAAGTATAAAGCATGCTGAGACAGTCAAGGAGTGGTTACTCACACAACCGTGTTAAGCGTAACATAACAAGAACCACGGCAAATTTTGAGTTTCCTTAACGACTTTTGTACACGCAGCTCCAACTGATAAGCTTGGATGAGCAGTGCTTTACTAAAAACCAGCAAGTTCCAGTTAGGTCAACTTTTCCACAATATCACCAAAAACTCTCCCTGGAGAATCCACGGTAGATGACCTTTGTCTTTTGTAAGCGTCACCGAACTTGATGAGGATTAAGGAATTACATCTTCCACACTGTCCGACAAGTCTGCAAGATAGTCCCGTAGAGTGTTACTGGCATAATTTCTCACGAATCGTCGAAGTTACGTGTCGAGACAATTTTTACGGCCATCATGAGTCTGGTGTTCACCAGTGATTGATTTGGTGCTTCACCCGTTCACGCAGTTTTATCTCAGGTGAATCTCAATAAACCTTAAAGCATGGTAGATTATGAACTTTGCAACAGTAATTCGATCTTCTAAACAATCAAATCGTTCGTCCAACTATCAGTTCCTGGCCTGTTTTTGTTGGTGGAATAGCGGGAGGCACGAAAATTCAGTTCCAGCTTTTATCGCACAAACCTACCCCTTCTGTTTCTGTTATCCATTGTTTAATATCCTCATAACTCACATTCATTAATTACTAGTCACCTGCTATTTATGGTAATAGTGGTTTTCATCGCACCAATAAAAATTCGTGATGTAAACCAGCTGTAAATACTCAACATATATAAGATGGTGTATAATTTCTTAACCAGGTTATCGACAGAAGGCTGTACGCATTTACCGACAAAGCGGAACCATCTCACTATCCGCTTTCGATGCGCTATCCGTTTCTGACAAGCTTTATCTAAGGATATGGCAACCAACGGCAGTTGGTTGCACGAACTACAGTGGATAGTGACATACCACTGGTGTACAGAACATTCCAGGAGTTTGTGACCAGACTATACTTGTTCAAAACTGATGACCACTTCCCCGGCCCCTGTGAGCATTGTACTTCCGCTTGTGCTGTGATCGAAAAGTTGCAAATAGTTTACAGTATATGCACCACAAAGTATCTGCAGTCATTTGCTGGTAAACTTCATCCGGCTGCAACTTGGTTATATGAACTCGAAGTGTGTTTAGTAAAAGTTATGTTATTGTAAACAAGTCAGTATTCAAAAGATCCCAGAACGAACGAGCTCTGATCAAGCTTTTCGGCTGAACCAATTCGCCATGTGCTCAACCTGAATCGTGTAAATCTTCAAACAGTTAAACCCTAAAGGAAATGTTAATGTCAGTTTCTTTATGCACTTAACCTGCGATTGTCTAGTAGCCAAATGCGAACAATCATCTGTTGACGCTGCATCATTAATGAACGTGTAAAATATAAAAGTGCTGTTCAGAAATATGACACCACATAATGGTATGACGCCATGTAATAATAATCAGGTTGCGTTCATTACAACTGGTTTCACCACTTCTGAACCGTGTCGAGTTCTAATGTTGAATTGAGTGGTCCTTTTTATTTTGTGGCTGAGTTTGTCTAGATAGCTGTAAGGATTATATTCAGTGAATGAACCCATCATAGGACAACACATGTACAATATTTTCTTGTTCAAATATTATAATCGCCAGACATGCGAACCAACTAGGCGGTTGGGTTGCCATAGCACTACCAGAGACTGACAGTTACTACTGTCTACCATTGTCTTGAAGTTATTGCCCATTTGACTTTTTAAGCGTGAAGTTTCATCCAAAACACAACGACATCGATTCCCTAAGCGAACGTGCACTATACTAAAATTGAAATCGGAACAGTATTGGTAAAAGCGTATTATTTTATATAGTTCCACATAGAGAAACATATACTTTAAAAGGTCAACCAGATGACTTAGCATGGTGCAACCGTATCAATTTGTCAACATCGGATTGAAAGTCATTTGAAAGAAATTCTAGGTCTCATGTTCAGAAAGTTGGATCGGTTGTTTGTAACACTCTCTTGCCTACATTTCCACTATCGCATCTTTATGCTCTGCATGGGAGATAACTCTTCATTTTAGGAAACACAATGCTGGTCGATCAACCACTAGCAGACGATGTGTTATCTGTTCTTTTGTGTTCTCTACTGTACACTTCAATCCGTTGAACAGAACTTTCGGTACTGAGCTCCTCACAACATCAACAACAGCCTGCGCTCGCCAAAACATCACCCCATTTGTGCACAAAAGTAGCCTGATCAGTCTTGCGTATACTAATCTGGTATACTAGTCAAACATGTACTTTTAGCGCTCCTTGCGTAAATGTAGGGTTACGCCCTTTTTGTTCCTCAGCCAGGCACGCCGACATAAAGTCGAACAACAATGTACATGTGGGACAAGGTGTATTGAGGTCAATTCTACGTACCTAGGGCACGTTGGGTCGGCTGAGTCATTGCTTCAGTGATCCACTCCCACGTGTACATAAGTGTAGTGAAGCGTAACGCTTAAGCGACAAACGGTAAGAGTGTTTCCAGCTGTGAAGCCTAACATCATGCGGTCGTGAAGTTACAAACACAGAAAACGGCCATCATTACCAAAGCAAACTGTTAGCACTTACGGCGGTCAATGAAGATCAGGATTACTGCTGGACAATATAAGTGGTCGGGACGGTTGCACCAAGCAGTCCGCACTGATCAAGTGAATGTGTCTTAAATCAATCGGCCGACTCTTGCTCAGGCCTACTGACCTTTTACAGACATGCACACGCTGAGTAATCGGTTGTTTAAGCTGAACAAAACCTTATTCTGCTGTTTCAGTCATCTCACTGGATCGCATTCATATGGTCGTTCATTAATGTCGGCAGCTCGTCCAATCACCACTTCTAAATCAAGTCAAGTCAACGATACACTTTACGCCCTCCGATGGGTAAATCTTCTACTTTTGTCATACACAGGTTGAAAAATTGAGGGGCAATTAAGTAATTCACTTTGAGTCACATTGTAATAACAGACATCGTGAACATCATGGAGATATTGGTAAATCGATAGCAATCGATAGCAACTGGAAAGATCCGTTTCTTCATCTTCGAACTCAAAGCAAACATAGTAGACCACCTGGGTTGGTGCAGAACTCAGACTGTATAAGGAATAGCAGAAAGAAGAAAACGGGTGCGTGAAAAACAAATACATGTATGAGGAGATAGCAGATGGTATGAAGGTATATTTATACAGATGCGAATAAAGAAGACGAGTTGTATCACAAGAGATCTTTTCTGAAAACTCTTCGAACCATGAGAAATTATGAGGAACGATAACATCAACGAACTGTTCACGAGGATCACTAATTCAGCATGATATATGCATTCGAGATCTGGTAAATACATGAAGTTCTTCGGCAACAAAACATAAATAACAACTGGGAGAGCACACAAACCTTGGTAACTCGAGTGGTGTGTAGTGGAGAGAAGGAATACAAATGCCAGACATAAAACGGGTTGTCGGACGTTAATGAAAACTTTACTAAGATGAAGTAATCAAATGAATCCCCTGACAGCTAACCAAATGGCGTCCAAGTAGGGCATCCATTGGTGCATGAAAGAATGGACATTTGTTAGAGAGCTCCCTAAACTGACCCCCTCTCATAAGCAAACAAAAATGCGGACAAATTTGAATGTGTTAAGAGACAAACTGTGGGACACCGACCAACCTCGTGGTTAGGATAAGCTGTCCAACAGGGTGAGTGAAGAAAATCGTGTCTGGTGTGTGATGCCCAACACCAAATCATATGTAATAGAATTACAAGTATGATTAGGAATCGGCATAGACCTTATACAAAATGAGAATAAGAATGCGGAGAGGACTGCCCTCCTGTGAAGCACCAGAACCAGTGATGATGAGACTTCACTGTCATATTGGGTAAATTATAAAATGATCGCGAGGAAGCTGGACAAGCGAGAGTTGAATGCCGGAATCTTTGATAATTTGAAGTAACATCTTTTCGTCAACACTTCCAAAGTTATCGCTACAATCTTAGTAACAGAAGAACAACTATGGATTATTGGAGTACAGGATGGACTGAACTGGACATAAGTAACGATTGACAGCCTGAATAGAATCCGCGATGCTTGCATGAGTTTCTATATGAGCAGCAGTTAACTGTTTATGAGCTCACAATCCCGCAGACTTGTGTGATGACAGGAGAAAGTTGGCTATCCCCTTTCAGGAAATATTTTGGTGCGTACCGATCCCAACAGTTGATAATTTTGCTTTATATGGAAAATACTTGAGTACCTGGGCAAGAGAATGGCGTAAAATTTCAGCACATTTGTTTTTACGGAGGACGGGTGATAAGCTGTCAATTATGCTTACTTTGCTGTGCTTCAGAAAAACTGAACAATCAAGATAATCCGGCAGATCAACAGAAGACAATTCTGTGGGAGATGGGAAAGAATTGTTCGTTGTTTTGTTGAAATTACGGTTGAACATTGATGTCGACTACTAGTTCCTTAAAAGGACAGTTCAGTCCACCCAACCTCACTCTCATTTGCCAAATCTCGAGACAGCTCTTGTCACCTAATTGTGTGTTCGTGTAGACGGAATTCAAACGGTTCAACTCATCTGATGGGCTTCGAAGTGTCTTCCTCTGTGGAATAATTTTTTATTTATAAGCTTTTCCTTTCCTTCTGTGGAGTCTCTTGACGCACAAGAAAGAAAATCTGCCTGCGTGAATATGGACTTTTTTCCCAGTGCAGAAATTTAAGCAACTGATCAACTGATAGACGAGTATTCGTGAACAAATGATCTCGGGTTGATTTAAAATCTTTCTCTTAAGCCTATTACAGTTATGGGAAAGACTGTAAACGTCCGATTCTACAATCTGCGCGACAATCGAATTGTTTGCGGCTTGCCTCACTGTAAACCATGGGAAAGAGCTTCCGAATACACCGATTAGAGTCCGCAAGTCTGGTGTACCTATGGAATCCACACATTTGTGGATTATTAAGAAAGGCTAGCTAGAGACGTGCATCCGGTGGGACAGGAAAGTTGGAAAATGGTAAGAAAAGTGGCTTCATATCAGTTGAACTAACTATACGCAGTGTGTCAAGTGTATCCAAAAGAGATACAGAAATATTGTCAACAGAACTGTCAATCTTAACAGCAAGACGACTGAGAGATAAGTAAATAGGAGATGGTAAACCGAACGGAAAAGTTTTCGGAATATGGGCTTACCCTCGACAATTAAACAGCTTCCGTAAACATTAGAAAAAACAAACGGAACTCGTACGTCCTTGTAATCAATAACTGACGTAAGTAGTAACACCATTATCACGTCTTTTGTAATCCACAAGACACCTGTTGAAACTTTCAATTTGGACGATATCATTTCCGATGTCCTCAGACAATCAAGACTCTCATTACATGACCACACACAAGTCAGTGTGTTCTCGTCGCTGGATAACACTGCATGTCAGTCATGCTACTGAGTAAAGAAACGAAATTTTCATTTGCAAATATAGGTAAATAACATATGTTACTAACGTTCGTTCAGCCGACCGCAAAAGTGTCCTCAGTTTCATATTCGGCACTGATGTTCTTGTAGTAAGTCTCTTCAGCTCCAACTATTGACAGTGCAATAAAAGAAGACAAAATAACTCCCTTTAGGCTATCAGACACAGAAGTTGTTACTTACATTAAACCATTATCGTCTTGCCCCGTGGTACTGCTCCTATGGACCACCCAACTTACTGTTGTGCATTAGTGACTCGTCAGTCCACTTTGTAAGTTTTGACCGTTCACCATTTGTTTTGATCTATGCAGGTCAGCCTACTGAGGTCCACGATACTGTATTGAGTCGGACAAACGAATGAAGGTCAAGATAAGCGGCAAATGTTATCCCGATGACTGTCCGGTACTTATCAAAGATCAGGTGAACGATGTTTACCGGGTTGGTCATAGCAACACCAAAGAGATTCATCTACTCTGAGTGAGTGGGTACCCAGTCAGTGCATGTCCTTAAAAGCGCAAGTCTAAGTGAGAACAATGCAGTTTGTATGGACAGAACATGAAGTTCGCAGGTCACATGACCCGTTTTTCTTGGGATTGGTATGAACTAAGAGCTGGAAAATTCCTTTACCATAATTTGCAAAGGAGAGCGTGCATAGGGCCAAATAAACGCCCCTCAATCCGAAATTCGGTGAGGCTTGTCTCCATGACCTGAACATGTAGCTGAGATTAGTATTTTAAACAGCCAGTCAGAGATTATTAGTCTGAACAACTTTGGCAACAAAAGAGAGTATCAAAAAGAAACGGCAATGATTTGTTTTGTTCCGTTTGATCTCCACTGTGGTGCTAATAAATCAACTGATGTTCAACCCAAACTACGCATTGCAATGATTTGGTCTTTATTGACAATGAAACTCCACATGAAAGTAGTTAGTGTTTACAATAGCGCACTTGAATAGACAATTCTCTTAACCTGGTAAGCTTATTGGATTTTATTTGCACTGACCAACTTAATCAAGCTAATTATCAACTACATTGATTTTTAAAAGTGGTTAGTTGGAAAAGCGCTGCTAACATACTGGAATAAAATGCCAGCCTATTTTAGTAGCCAGTTGATTAGCCGAGACCCGTTAAGTGTAGATGCAGGTGAATAAGACTGCATTCGTTGTTATAATGTATATTACTCGGTATGAACTGTATTATTACAATTATTCCTCGTAGAGATGATCACCGCTTCTGTCTTTTTCAAAATAGTAGGTCTGGGAGAAATCTTAAATCTGGAATAACTACTCTAGATTGCGTTCAAATGGGGCGTCTTATGGCTAAATATGTACCTACAAAACAATACTCTGAAGATCAGTTGTTTTCCGAAGGTCGTCGGCTGTGCGATCAAACATTACGATAAACTGGGATTTTGAGAACAAACCTAAGCGGTCAATATGACTGTTATTATTGTCGAATAGAAGAAATGTTGGTTCACGTTTTGCGGTGTATAGATTAGATCAGTTACTAGCGATCCTGTTACGACTGGTGGTAGTAGGCAACTGGGGTTGACAAACAGTGTGCATCCATTGAGGAATACAGACAAACAAAACAGTGGCAATAGTCGAATAACATTCTCATTGTTGAGACAGTAGTAACAAACGGAAGTATTATTTTATATCTGTCCTGACTACGATGAATTCACATTAATCTTCACAGAAAGAACAAAGCTTTTTTCGAGACGACTGGGTTGAAACTAGTCACAGTCACGGAAACAAACATTTTCGCCTCTAATCATTGCGCCGAATGGAATCTCTTAGGGCTTTCTCATTTGTAATCAGGCGCCAGTCCTCGATCCTCAATACTGTCACCAAACGACCCATTGTTTTTCCGCCGGCTGTATTCGATTCATGCTTCAGCTAATGGTTAGCGTGGAAACACAACAGAATATAAACGCCTCCCGATAATTCCGTTGCTTGGTCTATTAATGAACAAACCGGCTAATTAATCATGTGACCGAATACTGTCAAAATCGACTTTTGTTGGTGTTCGGAGCCAAAGATGAATGTTTGTTTTGTCTCGGACCACGACTGTAATGGTGAGTCAACCGCACATGGTCTTATCGTTCACAGTCCGTCAAACCGTGGTTTGAATGGACAGGGATGACAGGCGGAATGTTAATCCAGCCCCGTGCGTTCGTCCGTCCATCCGCCCACTCAGTTCCTTTGGTGTTCACTCCCCGGCTGACGTCTGATGTGATAGTCGAACAGATTGAGGTCAAGTACCAAACAGAACGAGTTGGCGTCGTGAGCATGACTCCTTGTCTACTTCCTGGGACATACACCTAATTGAAGGCATCAAGCCAGCAGTTTTAATCTTATACCTCTGATCAAATTTTGTATAGAACAGTCAAGTGAAACAAGCACTACTTAAAATTTTGTTGGATGTTACCAGTAGCAAAAACACAGACTGGAAAAAATGAACTGCGATTGGAGAGTGCTAATCGATAGGACAGTAAAATGGGCCACAGGGATTGAGTGTATCGCTTATCAAAAATATTCGTAATCCTTTGGATTTGGTCAAAAAGCCGGAAACGTCTTATTTAGACTAGCTGCGGCATAAAAGCCCTTATATTCTACGCTGCCACCGGGATATAACTCAATTATGGTTGACCCTTGACATCTTGTTTCCACTAAGTTCAACTCTCGATGCTGATCTAGAGCACATTCGTCTCTACTGTCCATGTGAAAGTAGCAAGGTAGTGATTTGTACACAAAACGCGGGAATCGTTAGCTGATGTATGCGAGGTTAACGCGTTCGAAATTACGCGTAAAAGAATTACCCCCAATCCGACGCGAACACTGACAAAAACCAAAAACACTACAACTAGTCTCAGTAAGTCGTCTGGGGGCGCACGCGATACTCATTGTTTCAGTGTCCAATTCGTGTGAAATTTCATTGGCGTTGTGGGCAAAATACATACCCAATTCTTGTCTGCTCGATTGTCGACTGCTACACTGCCCGACTCTGAGGACAGTCTTCACTGAGGTGCCAGTGATAATCTAATCTAATCCAATCTGGTCCATCTCTAATTGGCTGTCCGGAAACAATAAATAAAGTTGTCTGCAGACTGTACAGATAAGCCAAGGTACAAGGAATTAATACCAGCCTTTCAATTTAAACCTTACGTGGTCGTTCCTAAAGAGAGTTGGGAATGCGAAGGAACGTGTTCGTTAAACCTTTGAGTGAGATCTACAAGTATTCATTGGCCGCAATCACCTACAATCACACATGTGATATGTACTTTACACTTTTGCCTTCAAAAAAGCCACATTTCACTGCTGACGTCAAAAAACGAACGCCAGAAATTCCTTCGCGTTTTAAACCCGAAAGTTTGGTAACAATTAATTTCACTTTCTTAGGGAAGTCCCAGTGGTTTGTTTATACACCGAGGGTTAACTTACGGAGGAGATCATGGTCAATTTCGACTCTGTTGTCATCTTTAGTGTAGTATGCGTTACACTAAATGAGTGGTGACTTTTGAAGCATTTTTGGAATTGTCTGAGTTAGGCACAAAAGATTATAGTCGTTGGTTCAGATAGATTAGTAATAACGGCGAGCGTAACACATTTATCGATTTTTGGTCTGGTTGTCACCCCGGATCCATCTCATTAGAAACGTGCGACAGGAATAGGATTTTATATTCACTGAATGCACGTGTACTTTCAGACTTTTGTACTTCCGTGTATTTTCCTCTGTGCTAATTGAATACAAACATACTGAGAAGGCAGAAAATATACGGAGTTTGTTGGTTAACTAAAAACGGTGTTTCACACTTTCTTCAAATATATTTATGTTTTAGCAGATCATCCATTAGTTAACTAAGCACAACAGTTTCTTTTGTACTACTGCATTTTGTAAAAGTTAACTGACGTTGTTTGATAACAAGTACTAAAAACCATTAAGCCCTTTCATCCAGTATGTTGTTTCTTCAGTGTGCGCAAATTACTTCGATATGATTCGATCATGAACATTGCCACAGAGCTTCGGTCAATTAAAAAATCCTGTTCACAAACTCATCCTTCTGCTAACTAAAGTATGCTATATACCGATTAAGGCATTGTGATTTCTTGTCAGTTGGTAATCCGGTTGTGTTTAGGTTCGCTGAAGACTGTACGCCACTTTGATTCAAGTGAATCAACGTTTCAAATGTCCAAATATTTGAAGCAAAAAGTGAGGTGACACAAAAACCTTCCCATTAAAAGTAGTCTTTGATTACTTAGCATCTGTAATGAAATCAAACCATGTGCTGTCTAAAAGTATCCGAGTTTTGTCATAAGCTGTACAGTGACATTCGTCGATAATTGTTGGAAAGTTGGGTCAGGCGTATTCTTCAATTCCTGACAATCGAGTCAGTCACTTGTATATGGTTAACTATTAAGATGTGAAATGTCTATTAGTTTTTGACTGACTTTCAAATAATTTTATAATTCTGGGGTCTTCACGATAAATTCTACTTACCACTCTCGGCCACCCCGTTTGTCTTGAGTGATTTATCAGTCAGCTTACCTTATAACCAGGTGAACGACAAAAACTCCTAAGAAACCAAATCCCCTAAGAAAGATGGATGATTCCGTGTCACATTTGTGCCCATTCCGCTTTTACGGGGTCACTATTTTACCTGCTGATGTGTATTTTCTCTATCAAAACGAACGATTTTTCAATTCAAATATCCCAGATATTTGACATATAGGGCTTTCTTTGGAATTTGAAACTTTTGTGGTTACGTTCAGTCATGATTGTCTGAGTGAGTTGTAAAATTTATACGAAAGCATATCCTCTGTATTCCAGCAAACACAAAGAAAAGTTTCTGAGTGACTTCGATTTTCATCATGACTATTTTGGATTACCCAGGTTTGGTCCATTGCTAATTTCCCTGACATTACTGAAAAGCGTTTACTATTAAGTTTTATCATCGCTTCTCTTAAAAACGACAGTTATTATCTGACTTCGTATTAAGCCTGCCTATTTATTAGACACCGGATTAAATATTCCTGTCCTGATTGGAAATCATTTCGATAATTTGTGGATGCCTCTCAGTGGTTTGTTGCTTGATATCTTTTTTTTAATACAACGCATCTGAAATCTTAACAGACGTCAGTCCTAGTTGATATTTTTCGGATGCTATCATCAGCCATCAAAAGTCTCCTGGTCGATGATTCATTAGCTAGTAAAAGTGTTCCGTGTGAGAATTGCGTGAAATAGCGTTGCTTGACCTGATAACCGATAAATCGACAAAACATTTAATTTCCTTTGTCTTTTCAAGTTTCCTGAAGTGAACAGATAGATAAACACGTCTTAGTTGCAAATAACAGTGTTTATTCCGAAATACCTTAAGAAGTTTTCAGTGGGAGATAATAATGAGCTTTCAATCAGTAAACGAATTAGCCCCATACTAATGGTGTCTAAAAACCTATTGGTTTCTTTACGTTCCCCGAGTTTCATTTGAAAACATTTCAGATGATATTTAACTCACTGGTGTGCCCATATCTTGAAGCCACTATTCAAGTTTACCGCAAGTTTTTTATGACAAACATTCACTGTGCTGAAAGGACCCAATGAGAGACGAGAAAACGGATTGTTACGTTAAGTTCTTTATCATATCCAAGTAGGTAGCTTAAACTGGACTATTTTTCTTTTTTATTGATGTTTATAAAGATGACGCAATAGTAAAATAAAAGATCCTTTACAACCCCACCAACCGTTGCGAGAGGTGCATTTGTGTGGCACATATCATCACCCTAGGGATTGTTATCTGAAGCTTCTTTGGTGCATATTCCGTCTAGCCTGCGGGTAACACGCACTAGGCATTCCACTATCAGTTGCAGTAGCCCGTTTAAATTTGTTAGAATGGCATAGATGTTTGAAAAGTTCTGGTATACAGTTCGGAGGCTGATTTCGGCTGGATTGATCATTAGAAATTTTCAAGCAGATACAGCTTGCGTCAAACATTTCATCGTTGCCCTTGGCAACCTGTTTGTTCGCCTTGCACTAAGGTGTGTTTACAATCGGTTTGTTATTATGTGGTTGGGTTTAATTTTCCATTTGAACTCATTCCATTCGTCATTTTTATACTACCACAGTTGCTACTTTCTCTTGTCTATACAATCTCATACATGAGGCATTACGGTCATTTTTCATTTGACGGGTAGCAACAGTCAGGTATACATTTGCTTCTTGGTTGATCTAAATCTGTACACTTCTACTAACTCTAGTCAATCTTTTCTTAACTGAAAATTCCTCAAGAATTTATTTTGACGGATCGAGGTCATTTATGATTGATTTGCACAACACCATCGAATTAGATCAAAACGGCACTAAGTATTAAGAGCTTTCTTTACTATTTACCCAATACACATACGAGGGGTAGTCAAAAAGTAATGCCATTTTATTTCGGACAGGTATAATTACCAACACAGGAACATGTATTATACATCAAAATAAAACTGGTCCTCTGTGGATCACATCCCTACTTCTCAACATAGTCACCGTTGCGCTCAATAGCTACGTTCCACCTTTGAATAAGTGCATGTTTCCCTGCCTCGTAAAATTTTGTTGTCTGTACTTTGAGCCACTT
>LUCH01001047.1:56199-90637 GCA_013368495.1 Paragonimus heterotremus
AGGCATTTTGAATTTTCCTTGTGAGTCTAAAAACATGAAAAGTAAGAAACAAACTATTACATAACGTAAATAATATAACCATTTATAACTGGGAAAAAATTCAGGTAATTTTATGAAAAACTTCACCAGAAATAAAAACATTGGCATTACTTTTTGACTCCCCCTCGTACGTAATGGTCACTCAGTGTGACGCGTACATGACAACGTAGTTGATCTTCCACCACTACATAACACCATCGAAATGGTGTATACACTTTTATGATCAGTACAGTTGACCGATCTGCAACTGCCAGCAGAGTATCTGAAGAAAAACGAATAAGGTAAACAGATGAGAGATCATACCGCGATGAAGAGAAACAGCAAAACAGCTTCATTGATCCCGTGAGTCTCTTAAACCTGCTTGCCTCGGATAAGCGTTTGTAACGACCTGTCAGTTAGGATTACCGATCCTTGGGAAAAAACAGAATGGTACATCCGTGGGTGTTGGTCTATTCAGGTATGTTCATGTGTGGTGGGTACAACGTGCTTTAACCGGTGCCTGCGTTTCTGTCTTTAAATTGTTACATTCGTATACGACGGGTGACTCGACAGTCTGTCAAGTTCGGGTTGTTTCCAAGCCCCATTGATGGGCTATTCACGACATCAGGTAATGCTGCTGTCGTTAGTGCTTATGTATCATTGTTGAACTGTCTGTTCATGTCTGAAGTTGTGGCAGTACACGGACTGTTGACTGGTAAACGAGTGAAGACAAATGGAAATCCATCTAAAGTATTCATCTGCCATGTTCCTACTTCGTACACTTATGAATGTTTGTCTATGCTTTGATTTTTCGGATATTTTTTTGGCATATGCTTTCACTTTTGTACTGGAAATCTAGCACAACTGCTTCCGCAAGCCCCGTACAAATGGTTTGTGTATTCGTGTGTCACATGCGCCTCGCGAAATTCCGAAAATTGAGTCACCAAATGATACAGTATAGCTTCATGTTCGTCGAAGGTTAGACTTTGAGCATCTTATGCTAGGTCATTTAATGATGAATGTACTTGAAATGCAAATGAAACAATTACCGGAGAAGTTACGATTTTGGCTAGTGGTATTCGTATATTTACTAGAAGTTCGGAACAACACATCAATGGTTAGGAACAAATAATTAGTCAAATCAAGTCGAGGAATCAATGTTTGTTAACAGGTGAATAAATTTCCTGTTAGATTTGCTTACTTAAGTCGACGTTGTATTCAAACCCATTATTATTATTGTTATTATTATTATTAATGTCATATTCATCAGCATAACTCAAAACATCAATACACCAGCGATTTGCACTTCTGTTTAACTTCCACGCACAGAGTAGTGGGTGTTCGTGAGTTCTGTGGTTGCGATTCTTTCGAAATAATTTATATTAATTGATCGACTCGTTTCATTCACCGTAAGCCATACGGACCACAATAATTTTCGCAAGTATAAAAACCGAACTGGCCATTCGTATGTCTGACAATTACTTAGAACCAATTTCTGTCTGTACTTATAAGTCTTTCTCTCTGATTGGGAGCATTACGATCATTGCCGAATTCGAGACACCCACATGGATGACTGTCTTCGCAGCCTACGGGTACTGAGCTTCGCTCACTCCCTTGACAGAATTTCCCGGAAATACCCTCCTTACTTACACGCTCATCACCCAATCGACTGCCCACACCAGACTGAATTTGCATAGCGGCAGATCTTTCCGTTCTTTCTACATCAAGGTCAATGAGCACGTGGATTTTGGAGTCCATTTTACAACACCCCGTTCCCCGTCGAAACTCAACGCACCAAACTGACAACGGGTTACGCGGAAGTGTTGAAAACCTGGGATGTGACACTGTTACATTCTTTTTATGGTTTAACTCAACCCCGCTCCTGTGATTGCTAACAGTGTGTCATTTTGGTCTAGGTTCGCAAATAATTTCCAGAGTGTTCGACCGTCCCGACCAATGGTTAGTCAGCAGACTTTAGCGGAGCACTGTAAATGACTAAAACTCTTCAGTACAAACTCTAAGTAGCCAGCAACTACTTTTTAATTCACCCAATAAATTAAATAGATTATATGTAATTTGAACTTCTTTGTTCAAACCCTTCTAAGAAGTACACGCTTGAATCTTCTTCTGGCAGCCATAATTATACACACCTGGTTTAAATAACCCGTTGCACCCCAACACAGCATAGACTTCGCTCCAGCCACAAATGAATGTTTGATCCATATCGAACTCTCGTTCTCACTTGATATTTGTCGTGCCCATTCTGATCTTTGTTTGCACGAACGGCAACCTTTGACCCTGTTGTAGATCAGAAATTATAAGAATCGCAAAAGCATTGTGCATTTTTACGTTACATCTGGGCGATGAGGTATTTAACAAATGGAAGACTAACGCACAGTTTAACTGTCATAGTCGTAATTAGATAAACTACTAGTATATCATGACAGTAAATGTTATCAGTTTTCTACCGTGTGTACCAGCCACCAATACTGGATTGTTAGCATGTGATAGTGGTGTGCGCTTGTGCTGTAATCATGGGTTGTAACAAAAGTGTGTAAGGCTGGCGTCGAACCCATGCTCCAAATCGAATCTTGATTGTTTTAAAAGATTCAGACAAACATACGAATATTGAGTAATATAATTCTGTTGTATCAGCGGCGTTAATTAATTTTTAGCCATCAATACTAAAGCGCTGGCATCTTGACTGTGTTCACTGCGACAGAGACGTTCCAGTAAATATGTACAGTTAACTTCAGATGAAGATTGACCCAACCATGAACGATTAGTCTACTCAAATCGTGATAGTTTCAAAAACATAGCATGCTTTCGTCTTCTGTTCAACTACGAGTGTGTGATCAATAAACTTATACTGCTTGACGTACGGTTGATGGGTTCGGTGTTCAGCACATGCATAGTTTACCATCATTCAACCAGCATCATAATCGGATACTTGGGGGAGTGAGGCTTTTCTGTTCCGGTCCAATTCACCACTGTTGGTTGATGAGTTCAGTGAGATGGTCTATTGCGTTTACCACGTCTACGACCTGAATCCTTGCATTACCGGGGCAGTCAACAACAGACCATGGCAGTACTTTCAACCGAGAACCAACAGTTAATCACAACTAAACTTATTGATAAGAGTTTGACAATCCAAAATGTTGACGCATGGATGGAAGCCTTGGTTGTAATAACAGGCTAAATCAACTCACTGTTTCGAGCTGACAATATGATAGCTATGTATGAAGTCGGTCGCAAACAGGCAGTTAATGGGACGCCCCTTCTCACCGAAGTTTACGATTTCAAGTCATGTGAAGTGTTGTCCAAAACAGCAGAGAGATGTGCCTTTGAGTATTGTGACAGTGGACATAAACTTTGAAGGCGGAACGAAAGAATACGCGCCTAGTTTAGGGCAGACAAAGGTTTAATTTTTGAAGTCCGTTTTTGGACCGTTCCACTATATGTTCAGCTAGGCCAGATTTCATTGGTTTTCTTCACTCCAATTTGCAAACCGATTGGTCACCTGTTTGGTTGGACGATAACCATGTGACCTTGTCGCTAATTTTGTTCATCGCTGTGCAGCACTATGAAAACTCCATACAACCTTTGGTTAACTACTGCTCTGTAAGCCGTGTACCGTAGATAAATAATTTACCTTTAAACAAATACGGAGGGAATATGCAACCCCGTCCAAAAAGCACTTATCTGTAGTACTATCTGCAAACTTTCGGTTTTTGTCTTTCGAGCCCAACCGGTAATCAACATACATGTGAATGACATAAGCTTATATCCATAAATCAGTGGAGGCTCGTTCAGACACTGAATTTGACTCGAACTGCGTGTGGTCGATTAGATCGTCAAATCACGAGTGTGTATCCAAACGTATAGACGTTGTAATTTTTTCCATGATATGAGGTCATCACGCTGACAGTGTTTTCCGTAGGCTCTGAAATGATGTTGCTTGTGAGACCTTACACGATATGCGAACAGACAAACTCGTAACCTTGTATGTGTTGCCATGACGCACAAAGAAAAACACTCGATCTGAACTAGTGGATCGCGATCAATAACCCTCGATTCAAATAATGACCTCAAACATTGGAGATTGTCACAAGAATGTCTGTCGTACTGTGGCCTTATGTCTAGTTGACAGTTGTGAATATGACTTCTACTTCAAGATTATGTCAGTCGTAAAGCCAACCCGAACTGCTGTAACCGTTTGAAGTTGTTGATGGACTGGAAATTACGTTTACTGTTGCGTCATCGTTCTAACGCGTGTATACATACTAAAGTCGTTCTGCGGGATTCAAGATTGCTTTTACGTTGTGGTAGTTATCCTCACAGTCATGTAGTTTGACTGACCCTCAATTTCCATGTAAATCACCCGTTATCAGTTGTAACTTTCATACAAGCTTCGGTCGGAAAGATAACGGGTACATTTCTGTCCAGTATATTGAGCACGCAACAGCAACAAAACTATAAGACCACATGATGTCAATTTTACGAAAATATGTTTTAAAATGTCCATTTTCACACCTAGCTGACAGGACTAATCGCACGTCATTGCAGTCATAAGTTATTTGACATACGT
The DNA here is from genome assembly GCA_013368495.1 of Paragonimus heterotremus. NCBI lineage: Eukaryota > Metazoa > Platyhelminthes > Trematoda > Plagiorchiida > Troglotrematidae > Paragonimus > Paragonimus heterotremus. Next base: position 60,806 of record LUCH01001047.1, read on the forward strand.
TTATTCTAAGTGAATTGATGAATAAAATTAAAAAATTGATAGCGACCTGATTGTCGGACTATCCTATTTGTGTACGTTGTATTTGTCTTCCGGATGCCTACTCGAACCGATCACGAGTCGCCCGTGAGTTGGGAAGTCTATTTTACGACATGAACAAATATTTACCTGGGAGTCTACACAAGCCGAAGCGTCGGCATCACGTGATCAGGTTTACAATAGGGAGGTGAATGGGCTGTCAGCTTAATTTCAAAACAGAAACGGTCATTGAAGGCGACCTATTTCTACTTCGATCCTGTTAGCAGATGTGAAGTTTCTCGAAGGCGGAGAGTCACTATTTCGATTTTTATGCGAATCACTTTCAGTATATCAATCTCTGAACAATCTCAAAGCTTCTTGTTCGGTCGAATCCTGAGAGTTTAAACTTCATATGCGATAAATTTCAGCCTGCATCAAACAGAAGCAACAAAGAGTCTTATTGGCATTTAACGCAACAGAAGTTTTGTGTAGTTAAACCCACTACTTAATTGAAACATGTTCACAACAACCTTACAAAACAACGTTAGACTGTTCCCATCACGACTTTCAAAAAATTACAAGTTTACTTTCCCTCAATTCCGAGTGTATCCAGTAACGTTCAACTCTTAAAACCCGCTGCTAGAGATAAGTTTTACACACGAGAATGTGAATTTCAGGATGGAGCAGCAACCTAGTCTGGTAAACGAAAGTGATAGTGGAACAGTTCTCACTAGGGTGAAGTGTAGTTTGATATGAAACTTGGTGCTCGTTGATGACTTGAGGATTGTTTCTAACGGAAAGCACGTCAACTGGTAGTTTCCTACTAGGAGCTAAATACTAGTTAAGGATTTCAACATTTTCAACCGATCTGTACTGCTAGTTATCACACAACATACACAAGAGAACGTAATCTTCCAGCAAAACAATGTCACTCCGTGTAACAGGACTATGGAATTTTACTACCAGAACATATATTAGGCTGACACATCTTTACTCTTGATCTAATTCTGAATGAGCATCTATAGAATAAGCTTACCGGGTAAACATGGGCGAATATTAGGATATGTAAATTTCTGACGGCATTGATGGACCCTCAATTCAATCTAGAGAAACACGTCGAAAACGTGCATTGAGATTCCCTCTACATGTTTAGTCTACCTTACAGTTTTGCTGGGAGGGGGAATTTTATGCTGGCTGTCATCATTGATTTCGGTTAGTCAGGTATACACTGTGGGTACTCTGCGACTTACTTAAGTAAACTTACTTGTAAAAAGTTTAGCAATCTCTTAGTGGAGTGTATAAACACGTCTGTAGCGTTGTGTTATGGTCACAAGACATCCACTCTTAAGGCACACAACCTCTTCATAAGGACTGGCTTCTCATTCTGTCGAAATTTGGCGGTTTGAGATATTCAAGTAACCAGTCTTCGTATTAAAAATCGAAACTCATGTTGAAGTGACTAGTTATTCCATGGGTATCATTTCAAATGGAAAGGCCAGATTATTCGTTTGCGTTGTCGGTAAACTAGAGGGACACGATTCATATCATGCTGTCGAGTTCTGTTACTGCTTACTTTCAAACAGAAATGTTACGATCACCTTCCAAGATCGTGCCTGGTTTGACCGAAACGGAACCATCGCACATCCACTTAGTAGTTAAGACCGACAATTCGGTAGATATGCTTCCAAGATCGCATCCAGAACGTGACACGCTCTAATTTCCCTATACCACCGTGTCCAGCCGATAGATCATCGCTAGTATAACTCAATTATGACACTTCATCTTGTGAATAATCATAGAAAATTACAAAATATATTACATCGATGTGGACTGGTAAATTGGGGATGATCTGCAAATTGGCTTTGAAATTTTTAGCCATAGCACCGAATATCGCCAGTAGGTATGGTCCGCCAGTTTGATAGATATGCGACCACCGCAAACACAGCAATTAGTCGCAGCCATTTACGAGTATGTACCGATTAAATTGTTGACTCTTTTCCATGAATCACCATTGTCTGGGACTATTTCTTCTTATCCATACAATTTCACCCACTTTTAATAGACATCTTAGGGAACGCTATCAAAATCAACTGAACCTCCTATCGCGATGCCTAAGAACAAAACTCAAATCTAGGAGAGCGTGTACATGTGCTGTGACCTCAAAAATAACGTTTTTGTCGACGAGGCCAGAATATTAAATTTATCCATAAACCAGATCTCTTTCACTGTGACAGACCTTTATGCGGAACAACTAATTGTAACCTACTCGATTCACCTGTAGCAAATCTTTTGTAATTGATCAGATCATTGAGATTCTACTAGAGTGAGCGTATGACGTTGCAACCAGTGTTCCATCCCGTTGCTTTGGTTTCTTTCGCAAAGTCTACATAGGAGTTGAAGTATTTGTCCAGCACCTCTCTGTTCGCTCTTCTCTGATTATGTTTACCACAGCGTATTTCTTATTCATTCGTATTCACAATTGGTTGATCGCAACCGAGATGGTACGTCTACTACTCACGTTCACTGACACCTTTTAATGTGCGAACACACGCTGATCAGTTAAATTGTGTTAACTAAGCTCGTTAAGTCTGTTTGTATGTTGTTCAGGTTAGAGTCGTTTGACATTGAAGTATTTTGTTAAGACACTTAAACATGCCCGAACTGATTTAGGTTTGTTGTTGTTTGTTTATTCTGTTTATAGCGCTGAGAAAACTCAAAGAGGAGGACCGTGTCAAATTGGATGGTGAGACTTTGTGCGAGTGAGACGAATCGAAGCATTAAATTGCCAAACTAAAGTGCCGGCTTCTGGTTACGCGTAAGTAAACATAGGAAGCGCGATGTATTTGAGTTTCTGTTGACAATGAGGTAACTTACTCAATATTTGAATCAGAATGAAAGTTGGTCGGCGTTTGCAAATGTGCATAAAGTGGACTGGTGCTTGGTTATCTTTTGTGAACGTTACTAATCAGGTCAAACGAGAAGAGGGTTTTGTTTCAACTCCAGTTGTCTTCCAATTTCAGCGGTGTAACTATGCTTATGGTTTTCGCTACCTTGCTATAAACATAAGACCGAAACCGACTTGACTATAGTAGAAGGTCCATAGGCGTTCTTACTGAATCCGTTCTTTTGATTGGAGCCAGAGTAGTGTAGCTGAGTATATGAGTTCGGTAAGCGTGTTAGTTACTGAGGTATGCTATACATATTACAAATTGGGTGGTCGTGGGAAAAAAGGTTAGTCAACCCGATCGGTAAAACAAATACTTGTAGGCAATTTAGACAAAATGAGGGATATGACTGATATCACTGTTATTCTAGTGTGGTAAGCACTGCCACCAGTAAAACTGGTTCCTTTTTTTCAACCAAAGAAGTACGAGGACGTGTACAAATCAGTTGGCAATTCTTGTCTGATTTAGCTTGATCAAAACATTGGCAGTTTCAAGCGTCTGATTGGTTAGTGCTCAATAAGCTCTTGTTGCAAGTGTAAAGGAGCTGATTTGCCGGTGGGGAACTGAATGAGAAAAAACGACAATTCCTATCACAAATTCGTGCAGTAATGCTTACAACTTAGGTGTCCTGGAGGCATCGATAGGCAGTTTAACATCAAATATGTTTCGCTGTAAACTACAAACAGTACACCAGTAATAATTAATGGGTTTAGATTTAGAACCGAATTTTTATCGTCCTGCCACCCTAACGTCATATTCGGATGCACTCAGGAAAAGAATCACACAACTCTTTCTGGGTGAAGGCTACGTTAACTAAAACAAACGAAAGAAGACCGTGTTGGATTTACTGCCGGTTGTCACTTCTTCGACAAAATTCTGATCATATCAGTACATATTCTTGGGTTAATAAGTCCTCCTATGAATGTGCGTACTGAAGGGCACGTCAGTCGACATTCACTGTAACATAGGTCAAACTCACACTGCAGATGGTTAATTGTTGTTTGAAGAACGATTATCATGGGGCTGGTGGCTGAGCACTCCGTCTCGTAACCCAACTGGTTACTGGTTCAAACACTGTTCAGGTTACCTCTTACCTGAGTCCAAACAGGGGCGAAACCGAGAGAGATATGTCTCAATTATGAGACAACATTTTCCAACAGCTGTTTGCTATTTAAATTACGAAGCGATAACGCCCATATAGACTTTTACTTGTACGCGAACACCGTTTTGGGGTTGAAGGCAACTCACACGTGGATATTCCACACCATCTCCTTAACAATGCGTGCAGAAAGACCGCGCCCAAAAGGATTCTTCCATTGCTAAAGCCGTACAAAAATGTATGCTCTAATGATTAAGTAAACAACTATCGGTTGACTAATGTACACCTTGACGCCATTCTTTTCTGTTCTGTTGACATTTTCCCAATAATCATCACTTGTTGGTCGCCTTGACAACAGTGTTTCTTTTGTCTATGTTTTCCTTCAATAACAGTTGGGAGAGAGCTCCCCCAGTGGATTCAAACGCACCTAATTAAAAAATCTACTAGTAGGTTTACTTCCGAAAATACAATTATATAATCAATTCGGTTTGGCAGTAGTTGCAATTCTTGTGATCTACCCAGAAGTGTATGGTAGAAATACTTGTCTGTTAATCCATACCGTTGGCGAGGAAGTCAAATTTCACAATCGGTATATCACACTCTTTTCAGGAGTCAAATATTTGGTGAGAAAACTATTTCCGAAGCTGAAAACGATTGTAACATACTGACCTACTTCAGTTTAATTAAAGCCCTGACATTTACGTTGCAAACTTACTTCTGAGTGATTGCATAATTTCTACGAACCCTTTGAAACAAGTCGAAGCTACGGACTTCATATTTCTTCTCTCAACGACATTTATAACGTTAGCACACTAACAGATGAAATATCCATGTTTCATTTGGTAGCTTTTACGAAAATTCATGTATGCATAGGGTTGGTACTGGAATCTGCGTCGACTCGTTTATTCATAATTTTTAACAGAAGCGATCGTATTTAAGTGACCCAGTCTTCTACCCCGAAGAACACTTTTGGTTTTAATTTATTCAGGCGACATTCGCTTGGATTCCAGTATGATAGAGCTTGTTGATTAGCTCCACCGGCCAGTAACTCAGGCGGACAAAGGTTTACTGCTTGTCTTTTTCTGAAATCTTTTTTATCAGTTGTGGTTGGAAACCATGATAGTCAAGAAGCTGGCCAAAATCCCAATGAATATTCAGACCGGTTCCGCTGTAAGTATACGGAAATAGTTTGGAGTGCCAAACAAAATACGTTACGTAAAAATCAAGATCTTTGAAAATTTCTAAGTCGCTATTTGAAATGGACCAGGCGGCATACAGTTTACTCTCTCGTGCTGCATAAGCTCTGGCAGTTGAGGTGTTAAGTCAAAGAATGACAACTCACCCAAGACTAGGTTTCAACCACGGATATACAGTACGGCATTACAACGCTGACCGAAATATGCATAAATAAAGCCTTATCACTGCGTTGTGAGTATTCCATCGGAAGATCAGGTCGTGCCCTACCAGACAGGACTTACATACTCTCGACAGATTAAGCTGTGCATCGGAATGCTATCATCACATTTTTTATTGCCACAGCCGGCCTGAATATTCACTAGTAACTGAAACGACGTGACCATCATACGATTGGAAAGGTAATCAACGTTACATTACAGAGTTTACATATCAAAATTAGGTTCCCTAGATAAAGTTGGCTATTGTTATTGCTACCACTGAGGTAACTTCAAAGTTGAACAGCCCGTATTTACGTGTGTTTCCGGATGAACCGATTTATCCATTTTCCCGCCTCAACCAGCAAGTTACACATGCACGAAGAATGTCTTGCGCTTGTCTGGGGTGCCATCCAAATTGGGCTTACGCGTGACGAACAACTGCTGGTGATGTCGGTTCACTGATGCATAATGAACGTGATAATGAAGCTGGTATGTCACAGCTGTCACTGTTACGTTTTTCCGGTTACCGTTGCTAAATCAACCACAAAAGCTTCCCTACAATGGTCAAACAGTCAACTTTTATGATCCGTAGGCTGGTTTGGAACAGCTATTGCTACTACTTCAAAAGACTGAAAAACTTTTGATTATCAGAATTTCGAATTCTAGCCATTAGTGATGAAAGTAAACGAGTATGAAAAAGCTTCAATATCCCCAATTAAATCCCTAGGAGTAAAGGTTTCGGAGGAATTAAAATAGAATCAAAACTTGCTCACAGTTACGTAACATTTCCCATGATGGAGAATGTGGTTTCGAAAGATTAATATTCTACAGAATGTTATTGACAAAAATATTTTTGCGACTTGAATGACTCATAGATTAGATCTTCGACCTTTTTGTAACTTGGATGACTCATACATAGGATCTTCCGCCTATTTTGCTCTGGTATAAACCTAACCCACTAGCAGTGCCATAAACACAAAACAGACAAGGTGATGTTACGATAAGAACATTGGCACCGATTCATCCAGTAAATGGTCATACAGTGACAGTTCTGAAATCCATAAATTAACTCTGGTTAACTTTTTAGGTGTAGGAGAGTAATGAAATCGTTGAACTGATCAGTCACTGTAAAGCTCTTCGAGTGTTTACGGAGAATGATCTGACAGTGTACGTGTGCTGCTTAGAAAACTGGCAACTACTTTTGCACATTAGACATTTTCGCCACAAATCCTGGCAGATTTTTACTCTTATTCAGTTGTGATGAGTCTACGATAGTTGTAACCAATGGTTTCAACTGTATAACCTGTTAGGTTTCTTAGTTGTGGTTTCTACTTCCGAACGCTTAATAATCATTCAAGGACAGTTTGTGTAATCACCGGTTGAGCTTCTCAATATGTTTCATCCTTCTGGACCAATACTCTGAGGTCTGTAGTTAGGCTGCAAGTATTGTACCGACCTAGCTAACTTGTGTGTGACTAACGAGGCCAAATATTATCAACGAGTATCAGTCACCAGATCATCAAGCGCACCCGGATATTCAGACAGCCAACTGTCGAATTCAATCAACATGAAAACATTGTTAATGTTCCGACATATTATGATGTTTATAATTGACTGTCTACTGAAACAAAAGACATCTTTGTGGTTGCATGTAATTTGAAACCCTGGATATCGTAGTCCGCACATTTTAAAAGAGTGGTTTGTGTCCTCTGTTTTCACACAGACATCAATGTAATGTGTGGGAACATAAATGTTTTGCACCAGTCCAAATCTACTAAAACATTCCCACCATTTCAACTGTATTTTTTTCTCACGTAACCGACCGGATTAAGCATTTTCTAACTGTGTGCGGCTAGCTTAACCACCATTCATCAGGACGAGCAAAAACTAATGGTACAACTGACTAATCGAAGTCTTGATAACGAAATCGTGGTAGTGAATCAGTGCTTGCCCGGTAAGGCAATCAACTCACTTAAATTGCTTATGCCTCATTTCAGTTATATAAGCGTATCGCGCCCTCAGCCAGTTCTGTGAACGGGCTGGTTGTGACCGTAGAATATAGCTGGCCTACGAAGTTGCTTATTGCACGAAATCCATTATAAGATATGTGAAACTACAAGCCAACGAATGTATTCTTGATAGTAATCCAGCGACGTTCGTTGTTGACAATTCGCACACAGTATGTATACATGTCTGCAACAACCGTTTCTAGTCTGTGGTGTTCCTAGCGTTGTGAACTGTCCCTCGGTTTCTGCGCTTACCAGTAGCACCATACTACTCATAAACAAAACTGTTTTATGCAACCAGCTAAATAGATATTCGGTCATTGAAACTGACGGCGCTAATAACAAGTGCCATTCGTGCTGTAATAATGGATTATGATATCTATGGTATCAGCAACCAGTGGTTTGTGGATAAACTGAAGGTCATAAGTGTTCCTCCTAAAGAGACATTCTCTTCGAAGAAAAGTATTTCCGGCTTTCGGATCTCTTTTGTGTTAGAAGCCAGTGAGAGAAATACAAATCTTCCATGTCCCTACAGTAGGCGTCTTCGGACTGCGAATAGATGGAGCCTAATAGTTAAAAACAGTGTGACAGTTTTATTGCGTACTTACTACGGAGCGGATCACTGAATTACTTAAGCAATTTCTCGACGGATTTTCACACACTAATTTGGAATGCAAAAATCCGACTAAAACCCAATCAAGAAACCTGATACGACGCTCAATTTGCCGCAGTTTTAATACGTTGATCTTGCCAAACTAGAAATTACGAGATAAATGCTGTACCTTCTAAGATAGTCTATTGAGATATATAGTGCTGGAGATGTGAATGTGCAAAAGATGATGGAGATTTAATTGTGGAACCCGGACATCTATGATTACTGAACGAAGCAACACAGCTTAAAAGAAGACAAGGCACGCCTGGCCAAGATTCATGAGTCTTTCAAAACAGTAGCTTTCCAAATAGCCTCCTCAGAAATATAAATTTTCACTACACCTTATTCTTCCCGGCGCTAAGGTAACTAAAGACGTGTCCTAGAATGACCAAGTATACAGTGAGTTCACCATTGTTTCTTTGACTCGTGTTCACAACAGGAGTATCCCATTTAGATGTCAGTCACATCAAGCTCTCACAAATGACTTATCTACCAGAAGATCAACGACGAGTTTGCATCACCTAGAAGAATTGCTGAGAGAAAAGTAAGAACCTTACCATAACCAAAAATAGTGTACATTTAGGGTCCCACGGCGATGTGAGCTGCTTCTAAGCCGAGGTGTTTGTAACGTTGTTTTGCCAATCGAGCTGTCCTGGTTTCGACCAATCGTCGGTTTGTTACTGTGTTGAACGAGTAGGCCTGACGTCCACGTTTAGTCCTACTGGGGCACAGCAGCTGTTGCTGAAAATTGTGACGTCCGTTTGGTGTTTGGTGACAGTTTGAACGGTATAAAGACATTGTCATTGATTCCATCAAAATGTGATTAGCCATCGTTGTGTAATGATTGGGCAGGAACTACTGCGTACTTTAAGTTATGATCACCTATTATTGTGACCCTGGGAACGCCATTGATGTGACCGCATATGGGTGCGTCTACTTGGATGATTCTTACAAAGTAAATTTATTTTGTACATTGCATCCAAAGCACATTACTGGAAGTTCATGAGAGTAGAATGCCATCCTCCAATATCAAACATCTTCAAGGGAAACCTGTTTTCTCCAGAATTTTATTCTTGCTGAAAAAGGTAATAACCTAAGTGGAGACAACCCATACTTACTAGAAGTTGTGTGGTTTTGGCGTTGTCTCATACAATGAGTAATCGTCTTGATGTCAGTTAGTCGTTGGTTAGCATAACGGGTTAATGTTGAGCAAGTCTGAACTTAAGTCCTGTCAAAGTGAACCTTTTTGTATGGTGTGACACCAAAGAGAAACGGAAAAAAGAGTGAACTCTGGAAGAGAGTCCAATAATACACGACAGACGTACTTGTGATCGATCGAGGCGGTTGTGTGGATGCTTTTGAGATTATACCTTCGAATATCTCAATATATTTTTAACCATAAGGTTGACGATAATCGTTTGTCACGTATTCTATTAGCTTCTGCGTTCAGGTGGGTTGCAAGTTCGATTATTTTGGGATAGACAGTTAAAACGTGAGTCACATTACATTACTACCATATTAAAGCCTTTGTCTTTGTACACATCGCTGTTTCTGAAACATGAGCCACTGTTTCATACGCCGATAGAATTCAACTTGAACTGCCGGGTAATTATATCAGATGGCAGTTACACGTCCGGTAAAAAGAGGATCCATCAACTTCCTGAGAGGGCATGCTTTTAGCATTACGGTTCAGTATAGGAAACAACATGCCGCCAGAAAAGTGTAAACGAGGAACCACACCACGTGACAACTTGAACCAGAAATTACATTAAAAACTATCTTGGTCGAATAACCTATTTTATAGCCTATACAACATTATTCGCTTGCAGTCCAACAGTCTCTGGTTGAAAGTGCTCTAAACATCCGCAATAACCTATGGACTGCAATGACTCTGAGATAGACAACACAACTGATTCGCAAGTTAGTTTTTATGTATTAAAGTATAGTACCCAGTGCTCACGCCCCTCGGGTATTAGCTGGAGTTTGTAATTAATTTTTAATTACTAATGGCTGCAATACTTTTAGTCTACTATGATTCACGAAACCACTATCATCTGAGTGTTGCTGCAGTCAAACTGAAACACCGTGATATTGCAATGGAACTTGGGAATAGTAGAATAAATCTGTTTTATAGGTCAGACCAGTGGACAATCAAATTTGTGAACAGTTAAGTGTACAATGGAAAAATTGGTTCGACATTTGGAAAGCTAACAGTTCTAACTGCCTTCACTCGTTTGGGATGAACGTACACACACTGCGGCATATTGCATATACATAGATAACAAAAGGCACCAGAAGTTATTCAGTCTATGTCACGCTTAACTGTAACGAAAGTGTGTTATAACATGTCTGGACAATCCATAGAGATTCCGGAGCCATTCTCACTTTGACACTGACATAGATTCCGCATTAAGAATTGTTTAATTATCACTATTTCTGGTACACTCAGCGATTGATAAGCATTGCAATATGTATATAACAGCGTCGATCAAGCAGATGCAAACTCAGAGGACTTTAGAATATGATGATGAGTAAAATACACCTCCAGATTTTTCCAACTGCCATAAGGTGGTCGAGATGTAGAGCATAAAAGGATTAAGACTGATGAAATACCTAGTTGCTAAATAGATGCTTCCTTCTTATAATCAGTATGCAGTTACTTGTGTGTCGCCTGACGAATGTGTTCAGAAATTTTGCTTCACAAACAAGAAGCTTTAAGTTACATTGTGTCCCTAGACAGAAGCCACAGGTGACCAACACAATTCACCAGATTTGGTGTTGCATGACAGCCTACCATATACCTAACACAGTGTTATAAGTTGCTTCCACAGAGGACCCCATTTCGACGATTCGTGGTCTTAAAATGCCTGACAATACAGTGGGAACTATTCAGTCACCGAACATTTGCTGCCGTTCAAAAACGAAGTCTCATGTGAGCCAATTAAAAATCAGCTGATGCATAGTAAAAGCAATCCGTTTCAAGCTGCTCAGCTAGAAGTAAGCCCCATTCCGTTTTTCCTTGATCCATTTTATTTATTCATGGCTTCCTGTTCTGAACAACTGCCGCTCCTATCCTTTGATAATGACAAGACCTTAATGGTAACCGATTCTGTATCAATGTGCAGCATGTTTTCGTGTAGACTGGCCAAATATGTTTACCAAAGTTGAGTTAAACTCATGTTTGTGCCCCGGAATTTACCAAGTGTCACAAAATCCACTGACACTGTCATCTGTCCTGTGACATTTTAACCAATGGTCAATTATAGATTAATCTCAACTTCTATGTTAGTGTTTACTCTGGACCCACTGCTTCTGGCCCAACACTGTATGATAAAAATATATATCCAGACATTTTCTTCTTTAAGTTATGTTCACTCAGATAGTAATTAGTTTTTGTTTCATCCACATTAGAAAGTTGTTTTCTTTCGGAATGGTAGAACACAGTTTTATAGAAAAAAATGTTCCTGTTTTATTTCTAACCTATTTACTCCTGTTCCTTGCACAATAAGGGTGTCTCCTGTATTACCATCATTTATGAGCCTTGTGCCAGTTGATTAGAATCGGGAAATCCAACCTGTAAACAAAGCGATTGGCGAATCTGTCCCCTACACATTAGAACTTTATTGGGTTATTCCCTATGGTTTAATTGTCTTTAGATGAATTTTTGGCTCCACATGCCATTTATTGCAAGTTGACTCTACATCTGATTCACCCACAAAAATCCGTACACATCAGAAGCCATCTTAGTACAAATCTAATCAGGTTAGGCAGTCCAACCAGAGTTGTGGTTGCAGGGATGATGAATGTGTGCGCACGTGTGTGAGCAGGCCAAGTGTAAGCCCCACAGTTTCCCATAGTTTTAGTCTTGGTCGATCTCTCTCTTAAATTTTTCCCGTCTGTAGTGATAATTGTTAGGCCCAACCCTGTTCCCCTTCTAGACTCATTGAAGCCGACCTAAGTTGCTTTGTTCAAGCGCTCCTCTCGGTAGGAACAAACTTAACTAAACAGCTGTACTTTGCTTGTGTGAACCCGTACCGATCTACTCTGAGTAGTTTCTCCTTTGGAATCTTACTAATTACATGTGTTAATGATGATGGACGATGAATCTTTTGTAAGGACATTATGAACTTTGTTATCCCGTACAAAGAAATGTCTGCACCGACAACTCACGAGAAAGCCTGCTTACTAATGAATAGTAGTACCCTAACGATTTCAATTAAGCATCAGTAAGGACCAATGATGCTTTGTTGTTTGTGATAATGATGATGTATGATCAGGAATCCAGCTGTATCAGGTTCAGTGCCGGTCATCTGTGTGGCTGTATTATACTCAACTTGGTCAAGCTATATTGAGTAAAAATAGTTTCTTTCTCTTAGCCTAACTCCGTGAGTTAAACAATGCAAATATGGCCAGTAAAAGCTTACACACACTGAGTTTGGTCAAATTTCTCATCACGGTTTGCTCATGTTGCTTAAATCGAAGACTAATATAATATTCACCACTCTCTTCACAAAATATTCAGCCATACGATGCATCCTTCTGAATTTATGTTTGTATTACTTGCTGCGATCTTTCATCAACCTTTCCTGGTACATGCTGAATCGATCGGTTAACAGAAGAAGACTGATGTCCCATTGTATCTGCTTAGTTTGTGTTTTGCAGTCATAAAGTAAGTAGCATTCGAAGGTTACAGGTTTAATCTATGTTTAACGAATTCAGATCTGCTTAACGCGCTGGTAATGGAAAGGCTGTTATACAATAGTGTTAGGGCTTATCGCTCGATATGTTGCATCTGCGTTCTGTAGTTAACATTTTAAACAAAGACCGTAGTCTCTCCGGGTTAGTTGATGTAATTCGCGGTTAATGTTTTCACCGGGGACATTCAGTTATTTGTTTTAGTTTGTTCAGACTGCCACCCACCGGGTGTAAAAAAGCCCTAACACTTTCAGCAACTGGAAAGGTGAGGAACATGACAACAGCCTCTGGGTTTCAAAGTAGATCGTGACAACTATCCGAATTAATTGGCTCCGTTGTTCACTGTGACGAACAGCGTTGCATTAACCACATACGTACTGACATTTTTATAGGAAATACTGCCCAGAGGTGCAATCCCGGGGCGTTGATAACACGGTCTATTATCACGCGGCTATTTCTGAAGGGTTCGCAAAAGAACTGAGAACCGAAGCAACTTCTATACCTCATGCTAATTATCATCACTGAAACCGTCGTCACCACAGTCCTAATCAACAACAGCATCATTCTCATTGACAGCAATACATCAGTAGGTTACAGTGACACTGTGGTGGATTATCAAACCGGAGATGCGGGTATTCCAACACTTGGCGGGATACTTCAATACGAGGGAGGTACGTCGAAAGGTCCACAGGGAGCGGATCGGGGACAGGAGGGACGACCGGACGAGCCATCGCTCAACGAGATCGGATCAACGGACGAAAAATGGCAGGTGGAAACCCCCCCCCCACAGGAGGCCTCGGTCACACACAAACCGGGCAGAAGTGCAGACGACGTGCGAGCGGAAAACGGGGAGTGTTGTGGACCGGAATTATGATTCATAAGCGCGGGCGCGTGCGTACCATAGCAACCAGCGAGTTGGACAATAAGGATTGTGCTTTATTGGACGTGTTTCCGCTACACTGGTTCCGTGACCAGGACAGAGCTCGACTTCAAGACAACCAACATAAGGTGATCAGGGTATAAGTAAGTAGCGAAAGAAGGATTTCAGTGTAACACGGTGATGTGAGAGGAGCTAGATTAAGGGTTTAAGAGTCATGGGCGTTAGGTCAACGCTTCATTGGAATAATGTTCTAACAACCCAACTATCTCGTTCAAGAAGATCGCCAGTAAGCTGACATTTTCACTTGCTTGTTCGTTCTGTTCATCGTACCCCACGCGCATGCCGTTTAGGTATACTGTCGTGTGGTATACAACTTACAGCTCACATTCACCGGATTATGCCTTGTAAAAGCACGTTGGCAGAGAGACGCATGTTCTATGACCGAATACGACTTAACTTATGCTGTGGGCCATGCATATTCAAATTACCCGTCCGGTTGCGATAATTGGCTGATGAATCGGCCAGTCAGCCTATAAGGTCACCTCTCGTTGATCGGTTTATCTGTGCGTCCTCGACTAATGTACGGTCTGACATCAATCAACCTGTTGATAATATCCTAGTCCTTTATTGGACAGACTACTCTACTGCTATTCCAAAAACAGCACTGATCAAAAACTATTGCATTCATTCCTAAGATTCCTGTCGATCGCGTCTTAGTTCATCTACCGATAAAATTCTGTTTTCTGGAAAATGGCAAGCATTTAAAACTATGATTCGGACTCAACGATTAGGGTAATTGAATCATCACAGATTGCCTGAAGTATGAATTTACATCTATCCAGCAAATCAACGGCAGCCGGTACATGTGTTATATCAGATTGTCAGTTAAAATGTAATAAGTAAGCCCCTAGATTTTCAAAACACTTGAATAGATTTTGTGTGGATAAAGCAGACAAGAAATTTTCATATTTCCAATCAGTTAGTACTGGCTTTTAAAATCAAATTACGACGAGAAACCTGGATGTTATCATTTCATAGCAAAATCGTGGTTGCTTGCTAGCTTCATATGGGAATTATTTGCCCAATGTTAAATGTGAACAGTGGGTAAGCGTCCAACTATTTCAATTCGGTTCTGCCTAACTTGAGGTCAGTGGTACAGTAGTCAGCATGGTCTCCTCATGAAGCATGTCCGTAGTTTAGACCTCAGCCATTTTAGGGATATCCACTATGAACAACCTATAAAATGAGCAAACCTCGAGCTTAATACCTCCTTTTGAAAGAAGCTGGCGAGAAAGTAGATTAGAACGTTGATCGACGTGATTTCCTAACCATTCCTGGACAATCTGAATCTACCATTAAGAGACGGGCGTTTGAGTACCATCAGAAATAATGTTACCATAATAATCGATCGAAGTAAGTTGTTTCAGCGCTGGTTCCACTCATGGAAAGATAAGTAGAATCGCCCCCACACGCTGAGAAACTCTTAAGCTGCTCACGAAATTTTACGGTATTCAAATGAATCAACTTTGCTAGAAAATGTATCTTTGCGGGTTGTTTACGTTCGGCTCATAAAAGTTAAAGACCGGACTAAAGACTTGTTATGATCAGGGCAACATAAAACTGACGGGAAAGATGAGTTACCACTTCGTGCTGTAGTACAGTTTTCTGGAGACGTAACGTTTTACTCACAACCCACAGTGTAATTCCTAGACAGCACACCTTGACTGAACATCCGATTGTTTGACCTCATGTGACGCTAAATGTTGTAGTCACAGCGAAAAGAAGAAGAACAATTCTGTTCTGTGGAGCTGCAGTCATCGCTTTTTACTAGTAATCACAAAGATTGTCTACTGACCCTTGTTATTGCATATTGTCTTACAGTGGCTGCCAAAACAGTCATTCCAAAGATCTTTTTATACAGTTTTAACGACTGCGATACATTTCTTTCCAGAATAGAATGTTTCGCTCACTAGTGGACTAAACACGATGACACTGTTTTGCAGAATCATACGAAAGCTTAATTGAATTAATTTGCAACTACAAGAGGACCTTAGTCAAGTCAATTTTAATGTGTAGTTCTGTGACAGTTTACACTTTTTAAACGCAACTTCAAACTTGGAGAGCCATTCGATTTACGCAGCTTTAGGGAGTTAGACCTAACCGACAGCATGTAAAGCATTGACCTTTCAGATTAAGAATCGTATCTGAATGGGCTGTGCGCATACTCGTACGTTACATTGTATTAGAATCTTCTGAGGAGATGTATTCCGAAATTCTTATATTAGGGACCTAGTGAAGACGAATACAGAAATAGTCTGGCTGTAGATTAATAGCTGGCTGAATCCGGAGTTCAAACAATCGTGCCAAAACGTATATTGCAGGAAGAACTGTTAGCTCTCTCTATAAGTGTGAGTAAAACGATCGACCTTTCGTTTACTGTCCTCTACACCATCATTTTCTAGGGCGCGATTTTAGTCTAGCGACAGCAGTTCAGCTCGTAATTAGAAACGAACCCGTAATTTCTCTCGAAGGGTTTTCCTCCTGATGATGACAAGAATGTCTAATTGTACACTAGGTTTATTTCTCACACGGACTCTTGAGCATAGACGTAACTTCATGTCGAACTATATTACATTTTACGGTTACTTGTCTTAAGGCCAATTTCATCACCCCAGTATAACGAGCGAACTGACGGAAGCGACGACTTTTGGTCCAGGGAACTGAGAGAGCGATGCATGCGAACCACTTGATTACAAAAACATGTGTCCTGCTAATCCCAGCAGGAGTTAAGCTGTTCTTCAATATGACATTGATCAAACATTCAGCCAACAAGCGCTGCTTTTCAAACTTTTTTAGACAGAAGCCTAGTAGGTTGCTGCCTAACCTTACCATAAACATATTTGGCTCATCCCAACACGTTATTGAATACATGTGTAGCAAGTTGACTGGTGGTTCAACGCCAGTAGACATTAATAAGAGCAGTCATCCTCACTTTATTTAAATGTCATTGTCACCAATAAAATTGCCTCGGTCACTTCTGGCCTACTATTCTGGCCTTTAGAAACATTTATTACCAGTGTAAATAACAATGAATATCCGATAGAAAATACATCAGTGCAGCGGGATTAAATTGACGAAGATAGAACCCACGGTTATTGGACACCGGTCGACCAAAGAAAGGGGAAAATAAGATAGTGTTTTCATTCCTGGTGGTTTGTTCGTTTGTCAACTGTTTGCCTGCTTTGTGGACTCTCCTCACGTCTTTGCGCCTTATAAAAGTGATCGGGTTGTTGGACTGATCGCTCTTTACACGCCTCGATGATTCCGAGACGGTAAACGAACGCGTTAGGGTGCCATCTGTCTCGTGACTTTCGCGTAAGTGTCAAAGCGGGCGATAAGCACTGACACGCGTAGAGAAATAAAATTTCTACTAAACAAACATGTTATCAAGGTTCCAATCGAAATATTTTCAAGCCTGTGTGAACGCCAGTATTTTGTTATTGCACCGAAAATCTAAAATAGAAAAAGCTTTGTTCCATTTCGATTTGAGAAGCACACCAGTCAGAGTTGGGCTGACCACTCCACTGACATCCTCATATTTTTTCGAAGTGAAGATTGCGTTAGGTGGTTTTCGACTTCAGAGACTAATTAAATTCAGCAGAGTAGTTTTATCTTTCTAAAGGAATTAGCCACAGCAAGCTAAGACCGAAATGAATCTTGCCGTAAATGTCTGTAAAAATGAGCTATTCAATGTCAGTACAAAGTTTTCTTGATTCATAGAAATGAAATAAGAGCCCACAGCTTTTCTATAGTTGGATTAATTTTGATATGAAATAATTATTTAATCATTTTGGTATAACACCTATTTACTGTGTTAGGATACATTTGTATTCCACCTAGAGGATGAAGTGTCCCACTAGCACAGTACTGCGAAGAAAAAAAATTAGACAACAATATTATTTCGACAAGTATGCTGCAAATATCAGTGTTATGACCGGAAAAGATACGGTTATACAGACTATTTAAACCATAGTCGCACTTACCCAGGCAAGAGATCACGGAAACTAACGTTGTCTCTAGCAGAGATTATACTGATACCCAAACGGACGATTATAAAACCAGATGCGAAGCATCAACAATCTTAGAACCTAAGAAATTGATCCAGTGGGTGTCAACATTGTCAGTTAATGAAAAGATAAGTGCTGACAAAAACCACTGTTCGTAATATTAGTAATAAAAAAAATACTTTTTAGATATTTTCGGAATTTTCCCCTCGAAAACTTTCCACAAAATCGAGCTCCCAGTTTCAAGCAACAGAGAATTACCAATTTCAATGTGAGCCAACACAGCTGTTCATCTGCGCTGGTTTACTGCAATATACACCGTCTTACACTGTGTTCAGAATATCATCTTGTAAGAAATGTGGTCGTTATTCTCTGTACATTCAAATTGCCATAGATTGGATTGTTTGTAGCAGTTTTTCTTCAGTAGAATAATATACTTAAACAAAATGACTTAAACATTGTACAAGAGCGAGCTCTGGGAGACTATCTTTCTATTACTGTCCGAATCAGTCATTCGAAAGCCTGATAAAAATGGCTGTTTTTTTGATGGAACTGTTCAGATAAGAAACGTCAGTTTTTCAATCATAACAGTGAAGTTTCTAGTATTCATTATTTTACGTCTAGTTGTGCCTCTGTGTGTACTGCTGTCTGTTTCTATTGTACAGGAGTTGTTTTTTCTCTGCAATTCTTCTGCTTGGTATGCTTACTTTGTTACGACTTATGTCTCTGGTTGTAAGCTGATGGAACATCAGCCATGTCGTCGTGGTTTGGGAAATCTCTAAAACATAGGCATTTCGATAACTGACATCTACACACTCAAAGACGTAAACGGCCTAACAAATTTCGCCTACAACTGGCATGGTGTACCCCTGTAGTCGTTCAATAATGCACTGATGGCCAATTCAACTCATCCTGCTGATCACGTACAGACCAAAAAGTGCTGGAAACTCCCACAAAATTCGGGGTTAGTATTTTTGTTCTAGTTCTCTCTGGAGATGTATGAGGATTTCGGTATTGCAACATTGTGCACAAGGATGTTTACTTTAGGGTACAAATCAGTCATCTGAGGCTCACTTTTAATCACAGGCGTGTGACGCTAAATGATTTCGTTTTTCGACCTGGTACGGCGTATCTAGTTATGGGATCTTCCTTAACTCGTTTCATATTCCACCAGGAGTCGAAGCATGACAAATAAGCTCACTTTCAATGTATCGTCTTCCAGACAAATACAACACTCCAAATATATAAACAGGTTTTGAAGAAGAATTGTGTGGAAGCCGGTGGACTGACAATGAAGTGTCCTTTGAGAATTACGGACATGTTTTTGTTAGCTCTGTTCCTTCTGTAACAAAAGTTGTTAACCTGGTTTACTAGAAGATATATGGAGTAACCGTGTTATCAACCGGGTAGTCTAATTTGTTTGAAATTGCACCATATCAGCATACCTTAGAAATAGGGATATGTAGGGAGAACGATGGTAACGGCAATAAGACAATACCACGACCGATTTCGTGATTGTTGACACTCATCAGGTACTTGCATCGAATTAACTTCAATTACACATTCTACTTTAGATGCGGCAACTTTTGAAATTAGTAGTTAATAACTAATTTGCAAGTTAGTTCTACCGTTTATCTTGGACTCACTGGAGTCCGTAGATTTCATCTAAGAGCCTGAGGCAAGCTGAGTTTCTACACAACCCCTTGACGTCCACACTGACCTACAGACTCTAGGGAGTTTGATAAAAACAGCACAATTAATTAGCGAATGAGTTACCAACCACAAATAACGGTTGTTATTCAAACCTTAAGTTTCACCTATACAATCATTAGGTACATTTATCTGAATGGCTAATAACACCCACAGTCCGATTTTAATATTCGTATGCATGTTCCACGTTCATGAGTTTGTTGGCCAGGATGTTTACAATGAGATCTGCCAACTACTCTGCTTCCTGTAAACCAATTTTCAAATGGTGTGTAATTTATCATCTCGCTTACTATGTTATACCCCTGATGTCCCCTTTCGAGTAGAGGAATGCCAGCCCTGTTTATTTTGTATGACACCCTCCCTCAGCCTGTCAGCAACGACTGATTCTGTCTGCTTCTACATGCTACTTCCGGATCCGATATAATCTTCCTAGTTTGTTGACTTCTGAACTTCGGCCAACTCACTGTTGTGACCACCAAGAGCTGATTACTCACCATCGCATACAGTTATCTGTCAATCAGCTAACCGGTCGTACGGCTACCTAAGCATGAACCAATCTATAACTATTTAGTAATTGATGAACGGAGAATACTTGACTGATAATATAGTTGACGGTGAGTGGTTGACTGCTGGACTCATTAACTCTCGGGTGACTTCCACTGGTGACATATGTTGAGTGACAACTCCACAAGTAATTGGCCGTCGTGGTAAACGTATGCTGCAGTTGAAAATCTCTATGTCTGTCCAATCCGTGGAGTATGTTCCTGGAGTAAGTGAGATTGTCTGGGAAACATTCGAGCGTTTTGCTAAACTATTAAGACTATCGTGATGCAGTCCCCGGTGGAATAGTCCGTTGTTACTTGAGGATTACAGTTCAGCAGTAACATGTCTAACCCAATGGTAGTTCGCTGTTTATTATCTAGAACACTGCCATCCGATTGTTTTGATCACAAATAAGAAGTTGAATTATATGTGCCGTCAATAGACAGTTAAACTACGAAGATTGTCTGCTTACAGTATACTTTAGATCAAGAACTGATATGTTAACGAACCTTATTTTAAAAAATGCTTTTACTATGGTTTGAGCAACGACTAAACTTGTCCGTATAAAATACCATATTTTCAGAAAGTGATTTCAGTGTCATTTAAATGATCCTGCATATATGACCTGTATTCGACTGACTGGTCTAAAATAGGACAGAATATAATAGTATTTGAGAAGAGATTTGTTTTCTGTTTTTCGCAAAATGAAACATAACGGAACTGTAGTCTACATTAAGGTACTAGCACAACCAGCTAGACGAAGACTGGTCTGAATATGCCACATCCTCCAACAATCGTATTCCATCTGATAAGTAAGATCCATTCAGCTAAGCTAACACCAGGAACAACTATTCTCTAACGACACTGGCCAAGGTATTAGTTCCAGTAGACTGCGATAACATAACAGTTGACGTTTTGTACTACCTTCTCTTCAGTTAACCAAGTCTGCTGATCCTACTCACTGTCATTTATTGGTAAACTTTTTGAAGCGACTGTTTTAGTGCACAGTTATTCGTTCTTCCTCTGTAGCCCATACGAAACTTAACTAAATAGTACTGTGAAAAAGTTTTTCTCCAAAAAAACTAACAAAAGTAATTATTTTGATTGTACCGCTAATCGGCATACCGGACGCGGTAACAAAGTAAACGCAGTCCTGGCACTATCGCTTCGCAGCTTTTTCTATGACTTAGTCACACTGCAAAAGCGACATGACTTCATAACTAGAGGACCTGAGTTCACGCTTATTTTCCGACGTTTTTAATGACTGGGTTTATATGACATACTGACGAGTCTTCTTTATAGTAATCTGACTCGTGCTGCGACCAAACCATCTTTTAACCGGTCTAACAGAACAGTCCAACTACGAGTCGAATTCTCAACCCATTTGTTTTGTTAACGTCACTTAACGCTCATTGCTGTAGAGGAATTTAATTTTTCGAAAGAAATGCTTGTATATTTTCGGCTTCAATGAAACTTACTCCTACTTACCATGATTGGCTGATTATTGCTCCACAACGTACGTTAGTTTTGGCGTAATCTCTCTACCTGGTAGGCTGCGTCGGTTTACTCCATAACATTGCAAAAGACCTAGACTAAGTATAGTCGAACTTATTTTTTGTGTTGGCCGAAACTTGATGCCTTCTTATACTCTGCCAGATAACTCTCACTTTTCGAGTTCACTCTTTGTCCAAATTATTCAGACACTTTCGGTTGTACGGCTGCTTTGTTTGAATAGGGTAAGTTGTAGTTGCCATTGACACGTTAGTAGTCACTGTTGACATCGTGTTTTAATAAACAGAGGTGATCGGCAAAATTGTCATTTGCTAGGCAACATTCGTTGGGGTAACATTATGTCCAGAGTACTGATCGACGGAATCTAAGAATGACGGAGTATAGTGTATTGACGCGGAGCTGTAGAGTCGAGATAGAGAGTGAATTATTCCTCCTATGGGGTACCCGCTTTATGTGAAATGTCCCATCTCCCTTCAATTTTTGTCAGAAGGCGTACGTCACTGTAAACGGTAGGCGCCTACAAGACTAGGACGAACGATGAGTTGAAGCAGGATAACGGACTATCCAACCAACAGCGGCCTGAAGCCCCAAATTCTGATTGTTGAAGTTGGAAAAGTAATCTGCAAATTGTTGAACTGTCTTCTTTTCAGAATTTGGGCTTTGTCTAGTAGGTGGCTTGTCTTACCCTCCTCCCTGTAACACCGTTAGGCCTCCAGGGTCGATATGTGGAGTATATTCTCTTCGGTCGTTGTACATTCTGGAAATAGTGCCGTTAGTTTTCACTTCGTGCTCGTTCTAGTTTGAACTAATGAGGGCATCCTGTTAAGGACCGTTGTACATGGAGGTTCCGATGCGCGGTAGTTAGGATCACCAAACATTCGTAGATTGGCACCCAATGAAAGCTGATTGTTCTAATGGAAAGCATTCTAACCGCTATTTATCTTTTGACTCTTTTGGCTTTCCGATGTGACCTCTGCACATTTTTTTACTGTCATGTATGGTTTCTGTGCACATCTATTAAGTACTGACATATCAGAAAGAAATATGTACCGAAATTATCTAAGGCTGATACGCAGCCATGGCACAAATGTATCTAATTTTGTTAACCAATCTCTGAGTCAATACCATCTCAAGTATTGGAAGAAATCCTACAAGTTAGAATCCAATTGGACCGCCTATTCTTATCCCCTAGGGACTGCACTTCTGTATTCATTAACCCTATAGCTGACTTCAATTGACCGCCCTAATCGCAGTGTGAGTGTAAGTAAGTTGTTGCGCCTTGTAAATTCACCCATTACCTGACTGAACGATGATCTTCTGTGCATACTTTTGTACCAGCTGGTACATATTGGCTAGACTGCTATGTGCAAAGTCATCCTTCGGTTTTCGATTGGTAAACATGGTGTCCAAAGGAAGCTACTGATTTGACTACCTTATGGTAGGAATTTTCAGTGCTTCACTGGACCAAAACGGGGCGAAATGTCTAGCGCATTAAGTAATAAGTTAGGGTGCATAACGATAAAAGAGAAGAGTTTTGTTGTCAGTCGAAAAAACCGTGGCTACCGAAGCCTATGACTTCGTTCTGTAGCGTTATAGTGTAAAACCCCATCAGTTCGTTTACTACCTTAGTAAGCTATAGGTACACCACCAAATGCTTTTCCGGATATATCGGATGAAGTCGTACCAGCCGTGAGGCTGTAAACATTAAACCACATAGGCTTCAAATGAAACAGAGTGGGTCACTTTCCTTGAACATTCAACTTACACTAGTTGGTCTCTCTTTTCAAAGCAGTTATGTGACTGGAGAGTGTTGTGTTCGTACAGCCAGGTGCACAAAACATTGCAATCGTGCATTTATAATCCGACTGTCCGTTGTAGATATCGAAGAGAACGAACTTTTAGGTACACACTGCAGTGGCCGTTTGTTAATCCACTGTCGTGGAACAAACTTTGGCTCGTAGTGCGAACAGTTGTTGGTTCGATCTCTCATTCAGTTTAGCTCTATCTGATGAATCCAAGTAGAGATGAACCCGGTCGTGGAATGTCGGCTTGGGGGGGGGAGCATCAATAATTATTATGAACCTTGAGGCCGTATCCACTAAAAACTGGCAAGCAGAGATGAACTGTGTCCATCCGCACAAAAGGCAAGTTGTTTCTTAATCATGTTGACACCGGTTTTCGACTCATCTGAAACTCACAACTTCTAGCTTATCCCTTTAAGCGATGTGCATGCTCTGACTATTAATGCGATAACCGTTTGTCAGTCTATACCGTAAATTTCAAAATTAACTCCAGGCGTACAAGGAGTTGGCACGGACCAAGAAAATTTATGAGCCATTTACCTGACTACCAATACTAGGTCAGTAAACTTCTGACATCTGATGGATACGTGAGTAGTACACACCGTCACTGACTTTATGATTAGCAGTCACGCGGTCTGTGGCGGACAGGGTTCAATTCGGTGACCTAAACCCTTTATTCAAATTGCGTTCGTTTTTATTCCATCATAAAAGGGAATCGTATATACGTTATACGTTTGGTGCTAAACTAATTTGTTACTCAGATGACCGTGAACTCAATGGACCTTTGACAATTCTAAACCAACGTTTATCTCTCCGGTAGGGTGTCTAAATCCCAAGGGTTTTATTTGTTCAACTAGGATGCGTGTGACATCGGGGTATTACTGCGTTGGTACCAATAAATTTGGCTATCGTGGGCGATAATCATTCCTCGCGTACAGATGGACACACATTCACGCAGGATAGCACCGACACGCCAGCCAGTGTGCAGGTGGCCTGGTGCGTGTTCAACTGGTCAACCCATAAATCACGTGAACAAGCAACTATGGACAACGACGGCTGCAGAGGGGGAGGGAGAATAGATTGCTCTAAATCAGACGAAATTAAATGGACCCAGTGGAATGCTATTGTGTTGGGGTTCTATGTATGCGTGGTCGAGTGTTTTAGTTGAATTGAATTTGAAGAGTACGGAAAGATGTGAAACCATAAAATGACTCATGGTCGTGTAAGCACAATTCACATCTTTAGTTTTTTCTGGAAACACTGTTCATCCAATCAACCACAACATTTAAGTGACGAGTAGATCAAAGAATGGTTACACTAAGGACTGTAAGACCTAAGCTGGGCATGATGTGTACCAGTCTGCGGAAGACGTGCAACTGAACACGACCTTAAAACAGACGGGCTCAGATATTCATTTCATTTCCTAGGTAAGTCGCTTCACAAACAACAAATCGGAGCATATGTTATGGTTGCAAATTTCTTTAATAGCATTTGCACCACACTCAATGTAAAGACAAATACATACTTTAGCTCACCAGATTGTTGTTCGGAAAGTGATAATCTGATTCAAATGACTATCAAAATTATCTTCTTGCTCACATCCAATTACTTGCGCGAATCCTTTTCATACCTGGCTTTGCTCGGCTTGCATATCCTGTGATTATGTGAACCTCCTATTTTCATGACCGACAGAGGCCCTTGTTGATTGATAACTGAGTTTCAAGGGACGCATCGCAAAAAGACCACTCTTAAACTTACCTACACTTTGAGTTCACTAGTGAAACGCAGGTAATTACAAGAGAACTACGGTGTGGACCAAATGAAAGTAGCAAATCTATTACACCTTTGCGTTCACATATATCAAACGTAGATCTATTGAGGTACCGCGGTGACTGGTGGCTATCTTGAGGTTCACTACCTGTACTACCACTTCAAGATGAAAGAACCCGACAGTCGGATCATGACTTCCCTCTCCCTGTATTTACTTCCGAGGTCTCTTAACAAGTTGTACGAATCACACATCTACATTTAGCGCTTCTCTAATCCGGTTCGCTGACTAAACAAGTTCTTTTCAGTCATTAGTCATTTTTAATGTTCACTCTTTGTTCTCTTGTCTGTTAGTTGGTGCATGAATTGCGCAGACAGCGCTCTGTTGAGAATCTCTATCAAACTGACTACATCCCCATACCTCTAAACAAGGCGAGCATTCAATCTGTAACCCAAGCCAGCCTCATTGTTGTATATTTTACAATAGTTTACGTAAGAAACTCTAACACGTTCATACTCGCGGCAGCTCGAATAAACGTTACAATCGGTTAGTAACCTGGTGTCAGTCAGGAATATTTTGGTATAAGTTGAAACCGAGTGAAAGCAAGAGATTTTTGATCTGATGCTGTTTGTGTTCCATTGGATGCTCTAGCAAATGTGGGCGAATAATGGATACAGGCTTCCACAATTCGAGAAACCCGGTGTTAACTGTGAGTCATTCTGATAACATGCACCGAATACTCTCCATTTTATTGTCGCGTAGTACATGAGTGGAAAGTTTGATCCTGTGAAATGCGTAATTTGGGTACCGTCCGTATAACTGAAAATAACTGTTACAATGAGTAACAATGAGGTAAGTATTTGTCACACAGAGAAAAACGTTGGGAACTGATTTTATAACTTCATTTCAGACTCAGTTCCACAAGCTTATTAGACTTCCCTGAATTTCTCGACTAATCGCATTTAAGTTCCGGCCGGATGGTTAAAAAGTTCAAACAGAAAACATCTGCAGACTGTTTTGCTGAGCGGGTGCATTGCAACTGCACATCTCCTACTGTGTGCTGAAAATTATTATGACAACGGATAACAAATTTACGTTCAACCTATCCTCATGTAGTGAGTGTACCTGAATGTTCATTAGAGGAAATGTACTCTGTATTTCAGAGGAAGAATCATATAAAAGGGAATTGGTTCGTTGCATATATTGCTATTAATTTACTAACTGCTCAGGTCATTATTTCGTGCCGAATGTGTCAGCAACACGGAGATCCAAAATCCTCTGCTCAAAATGTAAACAGTCCAGGGAAAACGTAGGTCGTCTAATCGCGCCTGGATCAATAAGCTTATCCGACTGCCTTTGCAAAGGCTGTAGTACGGACCCATTTATATGAGGAGTTCCGCATATCATGAGCACAGGACTCAGTATTCGTGCTTTCGGTTTTAAACCAAGTCACGGTACTGATGGGACAATAGTCACCTCATCCACTGTTCATGTACTTGAAGTTTAGACAGGCTGGTTTGACACTTGTTATTTAGTCATAGCTAGACTGAATAAGTTCCTAGCATGTTATTGGACTGTAGTGAGCAGGACTGTACAGGTAATGAGTCCTTAAGAGGCTAAAGATGAAGACATAGACTGCATAAACGGACATTTAGAAATGACAACTACGGTGGTAAACTGGACTGACTACTGTTCAAGACTTCGTCAGCAAATACACCTGCCTCCAAGATGACACTAGTCAGTCTATCTGTTTTCAGCATCTGTATAAAAACGGAGACCACGCTTGAAACACTGAAACATAAGATCCACGTGCGAGAGAAAAAGGCCAATTTTATGTAAAATATCCAAGTAAACAAGATTGGATCGGGTCACCACGTACTCTGTGTGAGACAATCGCTCGTGAATTCACGTTGTTTGGGTGGATGAATTGAAGTTCACGTAATGACAGCTAGATGGGAGATCATAACCCCTGTATTTTCATGTGACAAGTTCCGGTGGATCCTTGGTGATATATTTGGAAGAATGAAAGAGGCGACTCGATAATACTGAACAGAATCATCGTATAAGTTGATTATTGCAATTTGTTTGAATCTCAATTTTTGTTCTAGAAGACATGACAAGTAACCGGTTTTCATGGGATTAGTACACCGAATTTCGTCGCATGAATTTGAACAATTAATGCAATGTTAAACGCCAACTCCACTTCTTTCCGTACCTTGTACCAAAAATCTTTCAATTCGCAAGCTGAGGCAAAACGATTTACTGCCTCTTACCGCAGTCATCTAAAAGAAGCTGCTAAACTGGTTGGAAGGGTATTCTTATTGTCTATACAAGTGACTATGAATCGTAGGCTAGGAGTTAACGAATTTATCAAAGCACTTGGTGGAACCGCGGACTAGTAAAACAATTCTGGTCTCATGCCTATATCATACTTGGTACCAGTCTCAGGTCTTGTGTTAATCACGGTTGATCGGGTTTCCTTTGCCAATACAAACACCTGTAACGCTTGAATAAGAAGCATGTTGTTCAACGCTGTCTAAACACAGAGAAGGAAGATTAGTTTGTGCGCGACAGACATAAAATCAGTTTATCCTTACTATATGGTTTAAAGTGCCAGTTGGAGAAGTGAGTGCGTTAATAAGGTAGTGAAAGTTTGGGCAATATTGTGTCAATGACAGCAACAACGGTAACGAAAGATCACGATCGGTTTCCGACAACACTTACCACAGAGTTGAGGCGTACTTCAAAAGCTTAACATCATCAGCTACCGTACTGTGGTAATGAAGTGACACTTATGGATCCGATAATGTTAGTGCCAATGGGGAAAACTCTCCACTTACGATTCTTTTGTGCCCTTTGATGTGGTTAGCGTTTCTGTTGATCGCAATTCACAAGCAACATTTGGTGGAGTACTGTTTGACAATCCGTCCGGAGTTGACCCAAAAACAACACGTCTTGTCAGGTTTAGGGTAGTTTATTGTGTGCCTTTGAAACTCACTTGAATCGATGTGTAGACAACTGCTTGCCGGTGGCCATCTGTGCACAGCTTGATGCCTGACCTTGTCTGCACATTTGCACTAAATTATGTGCTTGTGTTGCCATGGCGCCGAATGACGTGTCGTGTACACCGTCCTGACAACCACCCAGAACAAACACAAGCCCACACACTGGCGACGCTCCACAGATTTTGCCCACCCTTGCGCCATTTCGTTAGCATAACTCATCTAGCAGAACTACTGGGCTGACAGTTTGATTGAATGCCATAAAGCTGGCAGCACACCCGCCCACAATACTACCAAGGCCTCAGCACCTCGGATTTATGTTGCTACATCAGACCCACCCATCTCAACCTCACGGTTTCTAGGGTTGTATTAAGCAAAGTTTTATGGCTCTTGTTCCGGGGCCAGTATTCGGATAGAGGTCCTGTGTTCACACCGTGACTCTCGGGGCATAGCACCATCTAAATGATCTGATTGTCAATACAATTGCAGTCAAATATTGTGGATCAGCGACTTTCAGTGTGGTGCGTGTGACGCTTATTTCACGTTTTGTCCACGGTTAGGTACGCTACTGTTTCACAAACAATAAATACCCATGCCGCAATCAAAGTTTAATCAGACGAAATCAAATTCATTTTCATTTTTATATGGAAGTCATGATTTAGAAATATAGATTGTTTGTGGCGCGGTATTACATTGTTTAAGGATGAATTTTTAACTGTACATCCGGCGACAAAAGGTGCATCACAAACATGTTTAATGTAAGAAGCATACTTCTGTATTCTATACAGTATTACATACTCTCCCGTGCTTTCCGAGGCAACCTTTTCCAAATGGTCGGCAAGCAGTTGTCACAATATTTGGTAATGAAATATTTCTGCTTCTTTCTTGAGTTATATCGCTGAAATGACTCATAATCGGGACTTCCTGAACTGAAATTCTTTTCGTAATTGTAGGCCACATTATTGAGACGGTTATTCCTTCCATTCTAGCGTTTTGCTTACATCAATAGATGTACAGGATTTCATCGAGTACGGGTGTATGCGTCATTGCCCGATCAGCTGTGTATGGTACATTAGTGTTTTGTCGATACACTCGCCATGCAGACATTTGCAGTTTTGCTGCTCCTTTCAGTTAGGAAAAAATTCGTAAGATACACTTAAAGTAAGACGAAAGAATCTTCATTCCAGTTTTGGGATTAAGTTTTTTTTTCGCGCGACAACTCGACAACACAATGTGAAGTCAGGTTCTCAAAAAATATGTTGATAACTGTTTCCCTGCTGTTCAGACTCTTGAGACTCCCTCTTACACTCCTTTTCACATGGATCAATCTTTACCCTTTCTTCTGACCTGAGAAATGAGTTCTTTCTGTCAAGACTGAAGTCATTGGTTTTGAGTATAGATCAAATGGCAAAACCAACTTAGTCAATTCACGATGAAATACATGCTCACATTATCATTCCCATTGTGAACATCACTCATTTAGTTGTATGTCTAATTTATAAGGCCAAAAAGCCTTCCTGAATAATTGGACTGTTGTTAAATTGTGGCTCACTTAATTTCACACTTTTCTGATTTATATGGGTTCGACAGGGGTAGTACATCAATAGGGTGAGGGATGTTAATTATTAATTTCAAGTTAGTGAGACTCATCAAGTGTTTTTGGCAGATAGGTGTTCCTACGTAACAGACCGATCCGGGTTATTGATGCGTGGTCACGGGAGGTTCAATGCTTTGACAAGACGTTT